>PVJS01007531.1:0-55765 GCA_004027185.1 Glis glis | reverse complement strand
ACACACACACACACACACACACACACGCACACACACACACACACATTTTCTTCATGAAAAGGTACATTTCAGAGGCTGGGAGAGAGGAAGGAGAAATGAGAAGGCCAGCTTTTTATTGGGAAAGTGTTTTCAGCTTTCTGCAGCAACAGGAACCAGGTTGCTAGAGGCTGGCAGGGCGATGGCGGGGGTCAGAGGGCCAAGGCCCCTCGGCCACTAGAGCGCAGGGATTGAACAGAGCACACTCCCCGGAGAATCCCACAGCTGAAGGGCCGCCTCTGTGGCCAGCAATCCAGGAATCGCAGCTCTAGCCCCAGAGCTGAAAAGGATGTTCCCCAGCAGGTAGTAAACAGAGCGGCTGCCCTTCACTCCCGCTTCCTCCGCAGGTAGCTAGGCAGTGCCCTAGAGGATTCCAGCCGAGGAAAAGGGGTGCCAAGGGCCACCCACAAAGACCTGAGTTTCTTACAGGAATGCGAGCAGGTCAGCCGGCCTGGTCCCTTGCTCTCAGGATTGCGGAGTCTCTCCTCCACCCCTCTCTGGGTGGGCCCTTCGGGTTTCTAGCACCTTGCTGCCCTTTTTAACTATCCAGGAGAAACTGCTAAGGGAGAATCAGCACAGAGCGGCTGGTCTCGTCTAATGACAGTCATTTCCCTGCACTGACTGGCAGAGCCAAGAGCTCTGTAGTTAACCCACCAGGCCCCGGGGAGATGCATCAGGCAGTCTCAGATCAAGTCTACCAGCCAGGCCAGGCCAGCTATGCCGGTGAAGAGGAGTGGCGCACTCCTCTACCCTTTACTGTGCCATCCACGATGAGACCCCCTCTAGAAATTCTTTTAACCTTGACCGTGCTCTCAAGACTTCTCAGGGAAGGGAGTCAAGGCAGGTTAGGAGTTCATGAAGCGCTGTTACCTCCATCCACCTCCATCCCTGTTTTGTAGCTGGGAAAGCATAAACTCATAGCAGTTAAGTGACTTGCCCACAGTCACACAGCTGGTGAGGGAGGAAGCCAGGATCCTGACTCCACACCCCCCGCACACGCGCGCACTGCCCTAGGAAGGGTGGGCAGAGAGGAGGCGCCACATGCAGAGGATGGGTGGGAAAGAACATTCCAGAAGGCTCCCTTCCAGATGAGGAAAACCTCAGTTAAGAATCTACTGAGAAGGAGGGAGAAATAAGAGAAAGGAGGAAAAAAAGAACATTTTAAGGTCCTAATGTCTTCTCAGTTCTTGCAGCAACCCTGATTATTATGTATAACTATTCCCATTTTACGTGAGACAAACAACAGGCTCAGAAACACCCATGCCGGTTCACAGAGAAACAAATACAGGTCAGAATTTGAACCCAGCAGAAGCCTGGGTGTTTTCCTTTACCCCAGGCTTCCCCCTAGTGGTGGACGGGGGGAGTGCACAGAAGCCACCTTTCGGTCTTAAGAGTCCTGAAACCATTTATTCATTAGGTTTGCTGAGACATACTTTGTACCAATCCCTGTACTTGACTCTAGATATATAATAACAGACAAGAAGCCCCCTAATGAAAGTAAACAGAAACATGACAGGCCTACAGATTAGCAGGGATTGGACAGGCAAAGAGAATGTGTGTCTCGGGTCAGGGGCTAGAATCATGTGTGCCAAGAGGAAGAGGCCAGAGAAGTGGAGCTTGGAATTTCCTTTCCTTAAAACATAGTTCGTTTTGGCCAGGGAGGTGTATGAGTGAGGCTGGAGAGGTGAGCGGGGCCAGGTCTCAGAGAGTGATGGAAAGCCAGAAAGGGGCTGACCCACTAAAAGTTGCAACAGTGACCCAGGTGATCATGGGTGTGGGACAGTAGTGACAGAGAGGACGTTGAAATGTCTGAGCACTAGCCTGTGTTAGGCACTTCTCTAGTGCTGGGGACAGTGAACGAGATGAAGCCTGAAGCCTGCCCTCATGGAGCTCACAATCTAGTTGGAGAGATAAATACACGGATATTTAATCTCAAGCACCGATAAATACCGCGGGGAAAAAAGACAGGAGCAGGTGTATTGGTTTGCAAGGTCTCCCCTAACCAAGCACCACAGGCCGGGTGGCTTAAGCAACGGGTATTTATTTCCTTACAGTGCTGGAGGCCGGAGGTCCAAGATCTGGTGTTGGCCATGTTGGTTTCTTCTAAGGTTCTCTCTTTGGCACCTAAAGGGTCATCTTCTCCCAGTGTCTTCATATGGCCAATGTCATATGGCCTCTGTGCCCCAATGTCCTCTTCTTATAAGGACACCAGTCCTATTGGATCAGGGCCCACCCACACAACCTCATTTACCTTTACTTCCTTAATACATCTGAAGTATTAGGGGTTAGGACTTCAACATACAAATTTTTGGAGGACACTATGTGGTCCTCAGCACAAGGTGACTAGGTGTAACTAAGGCTAGAGGCAGAGCAAGGGGCAGGAGCTGAGATATTCTGCATAGGACACTATGCAGGGCCGCTTCAAGATGACAGTGAGTGCAGATTAGAAAAATGTAGACTCAGCCGGGCGTGGTAGTGCATGCCTGTAATCTCAGTACTTGAGAAACCGAGGCAGGAGCATCGCTGGTTCAAGGTCAGCCTCGGCAATTTAGCGAGACACTCAGCAATTTAGCAAGACTCTGGTTCAAAAATTAAAATTAAAAGCTGGGCGTGGTGGCACATGCTTGTAATCCCAGTACTTGGGAGGCTGAAACAGGAGGATCGCAGGTTTGTGGCCAGCCTCAGTTACTTAGTGAGGCCTTCCACAACTTAGTGAGACCCTGTTTCAAAAACAAGGAATAAAAAATAGGGCTGGGGGTGTAACCCGGAGGTAGAATGCCCCTGGGTTCAATCCCCAGTACCACAAAAAAATTAAATGAAAAGGGCTAGGGGTGTAGCTCAGTGGTAATGTGTTCCTGGGTTCAATCCCCAGTACAGAAGGGAGGGACGGAGGGAGGGAAGAAGGGAGGGAGTGTATTCAGCAAAATGAAGTTGAGAAATGGGAGGACCATCAAGAGTATTTGTCATAGAAGTCAAATGAAGACAACATTCCAATAATGCTGATGAGAGGCTGAGTAAGAAGACTGAAAATCGGCCACATAGAGGTCACTGATGATTTCGACAAGGGCTGTTTCCATGGAGTGGTGAGGGGTGAATACCTAATCACAGCTGGTTCAAGAAAAAACGGGAAGAATCAGATGGCAACTTTTTTTTTGAGGAGTTTTGCTGTAAAGGAAAGAAGCAGAATGGCATAGTTCAAAGATGTGGAGAAAAAAAATTGAAGAGATTTTACAGCATATTTGTATGCTAATGGGAGTAAGTGGTAGGAAGAGAAAACTGACAATGCAGAAAAATGATAATTGCAGGAGTCATGCAAAGCTGGAGGGCTGGCCTTGGTAGGAACAGGGACGTGCATTCTTAGTAACCGGAAGGAAGGCCTCGTGGGCATCCGTGCAACCGGGTGAGCAGATTTGATGGTGGTGCTGCTGCTGGGGAGATGGAAGCTTTCGTCTGATTGCTTTAACTTTCTTAGTGAACTAAGAAATACAGCAATTAACAGAGTGAGGATGGGGGGATACTGAAGATTGAGGATGGAGAGATGTGTATAAGTTCATAAAATAAACTGGTAGTATTGATGGAATTTAACTGACTAGACAGAGGGAAATCAGACAAAGGAAACAAGGACCGATTCATGGTTTAGCAACTGGGTGGATGGTGAAGATGTCTTCCATCAAGATAGGGAAGCCATGGGAGGAGCAGGCCTGGGAGGAAAGCAGTTTGATTTTGACATGGAAAATTTTGTCCATGGGACATCTAGGTGGACGTGACTTGTCTGAAGCTCAGACGTGTCCTCTGAAACCTCCTCCTTCCACAGCTCCCCTCACTGAGGCCAAGGAACTCTGAGATTACTCTCCAGTCCCTTCTCGCTCCGCCATCCTACACCTAATACGTCGGCAGATCCTGTTTATGATAGTTTAGACCTGGGATGTCCAGAATCCTGAGAAATCTCCGCTCCCCGATCTTGCAGCTGTCAACATAAAGATGGTAGGAAGTAGAGACGCGTTTGTGACTGAGGTTCTCTGGGAGAGGTAGAGAGATGGGTGGCCTGAAATAAGAGAAGGCTTCAAACTGATCCTGGGGAAGAGCAGTAACGTTGACAAGGATGCAGGGGACTCGTCAGGCACCCGTGGAGCCCAGTTAAAGTAGGAGCTCGTCACCCAGCAATGCCCCCAACCCTGAAGCTCATCTCTGACCTACACACAATACCCTTTCCTCCTTGCTCACCTGGCTAACTCCTACTCACCATTCTCACCGGGTCAGGACAGAAGGTCCGTAGAGGGCCTCCTCAGCTGCTCCCTGCAGCCCCTGCCAGGACGAGCGAGAGGTTTCTTCTCTATATCCAAATACCCCTTGTAAAACTTATCGCAGCAAAAAACATACTATACTGTGATCACCAATTTACTTACCTGCCTTCCCCACTGAGCTGAAACAGCTTGAGGGCAAAACCCTCTCACCTTTATAATGACCACTACTTGGTAGGGGGTTTAATAAATGTTAACTTTAGAAGAACTGAAGTCCCAAACTAACACAGTTCTTTTTTTTTTTTTTTTCTTTTGGCACTGGGGATTGATCCCAGAAGCTTCTACCTCCGAGCTACACCCCCAGTCCTTTTTAGTTTTTATTTTGAAACAGGGTCTCGCTCAATTGCTGAGGTTGGCCTCCATCCTGCAATCCTCCCAGGCACTAGGATTATGGGTGTGCGCCACCATGCCTAGCCCCAAAGTAACACAATTCTAAAGGGTCATACTGTCCCCAGCCTGAGCCACATGCAGATGCTCTGACCTTAGAAATGAAGTCAAAAAGTACAGAAAAACCCCTTTGGTCTCAACATTGCACCCTTTTTTCTTTCAGAAAGAGATACTATACCTACAGGAAGGAAACAACCTTCCCTAAAGTCCTTTAACGCTTGGCGAGGGCCCCAAACGCACAAAGCTGGAGGCATAGTAGAAAGGCATTTTATTTAGAAATCAACTTGTTGGTATAAATCAGTCACTCTTTGTTTCCAAGTTCCACGGCCTGGGCTTGGGAGCAGAGCCTGTGATACTGCTCCGGGCTGATGGTGTACACTGACATGGCGTTCAAGAACTTGTCCAGTGGACACAGCTTGTCGGGGCAACCTCTTGGCACCTGTTCCTGTGGAAGAGACATAACTCAGCAGGTACATGGAGACCCCATCCTTCTGCTGTCTTCAGTTGAGCCCAGCAGTCTGAGAGGCTCTGACCCAAGTGGTACATGCATGCACACGTAACAGCCAAGAAAGCCCTACTACTCAATCAGCTTTCAGAATAAAAAGCACTGTGTGCGAGCCAGGCATGGTGGCATGCACCAGTAATGCCAGTACTTGGGGGAGGGCTGGGACAGGAGGATTGCAAGTTCGAGGCCAGTCTTAGCAACTTAGGAAGACCCTCAGCAACTAAGCAAGACCCTATTTCAAATAAAAAATGAAAAAGCTGGGGGGATAGTAGAATTCCCCTGGGTTCAATCCCCAGTACCAAAAAAAAAATAAATAAATAAAACACTCTTAGTGCTTATAAAAGCCACTTGAGAAATGTTTGTTGAACTGACTGGGAAGACAGCTAAGTCATACCGCTGACTTAGGAGAGCTAAAGGTCTCAGTCCCGGGGGTGCTCTGGCCTCTCCCCCACACATTAATGACAGAGACGCGGCTAAGACGTCACTGGTGCTGACGGCACACAGCACCTCCCAAAGGTGCCATCGCTGACTTTCAAAACAGGCCTCCCAGTCAGGGAGACCGACTGCCAGAGACGCCCAGGAGAAGAGCAGGAGGGCGGCCCCGTTCCTCCCGTGAGCGCGACCAAGTCCCACCGGCCACCGCATGCCAAGCTCTGCTCTCGCCCTGGACCACAGCTGTGAGTCGCCCTACAGGGTTCCAAGAGCTGAGGGGACCCGTGGAGACTCCACTGGGCCGGAGGAGGGAGACTTGGTGCTCAGCTGGTTGGTGGCACTGGGGGAGGGTGCCTAGCCACCACATGGTGGCACCTCAGAGGGCTTACCTCCCCGTGGTAATAGAGCTGCACAAACCACTCCTTCGATTTCTGATGCTGGTAGAGTTCCAGGGTCAGGTCAGCGGCAAACGGGGGCCACTTGTGGTCAAAAATCCCCAGGGTCATTAGGAGAGGTATGAGGGTCACGTCGTGACTCGCGTAGAGGTACAGCTTTCTGCAAGAAGGAAACAGTTCTGCACAGTGCTTTACCTTTGAACTCTGGAGCCAGGACACTGCCTGCCTCCATCTACACACACACACTTCTATTGGCGCATTATAGTCTCATATAATGTAGCTCATAGTGATAGTGATGTACATGCACACAGCACTTGGTGGTGCCTGCCTCCTTTGAGTAAGAGCAAGACTTGCCTCGAAATCAGGTGCCACCTAGAGCTGGTACAATACTCCTTTGAAACAGATGGGGGGAGAACCCTTACTCCTAGTCCTCGTGTTTCCACGGGGAGGGTCCCACTGGAGGCACTCCCCCCACCTCCTCCTTCACACCCACTCACACCTCCTGATGAGTTTCAAGGAAGAAACCGAGCATGTGTGGCTCGGACCCACCCTCTCCTCTCTTTAGATCCTGCTGGCCCATGGCGAATGCTCTTCTCACTCTTAGCCACAGGATGTTTAGTAGAACAAGCTCTGCTCCTTGATGGAAAAGCTTGGAAGAATCACGTTCATTTAAAGGATATTAATAAGCCTGTTTGGGCCTCAACGTACTCTCCAAATGGCTTCAATAAGTAATAATGATGCCATTTTAATCTACGCTTGCCTGCCGCCAGCCTCTACCTCTTGGGAAGGATCGAGGATTTCATTTATTGGCCCCCAACCGAGAAGCCCAGTACTGGATCCTGTAGTGTTCTACAGCTACAAGGCAGAGTGGCAAGATGGCAAAAGGCAGAAAGGAATGAGGTGACCCTGCAGGTGCTGTGGAGGACAGGGAAGGGCGTTCACATGATTTGTGATTATACATCTTGGCCCAACGTTCCTGAATGTTTCTGTTTCAACTCACAGTCCCCTGGGTCTCCTACATTCATTGTGAATTTCTTTCTTTTTTTTTTTGCAGTACTGGAGATTGAACCCAGGAGCATTCTACCTCCGAGCTACACCCCCAGCCCTATTTTTTATTCTTTATTTTGAAACAGGGTCTCACTAAGTTGCAGAGGGCCTCACAAGTAGCTGAGGCTGGCTGCGAACCTGCGATCCTCCTGTCTCAGCCTCCCAAGTACTTGGATTACAGGCATGCGCCACCACGCCGGGCTTCATTGTGAATTTCTAGCTGTGTGTAATCTCTCTCCAGAAGGGAGCCTACAACAGTGCTTTTCCAATGTTAGGGTGCATACAAACTACCTGGGGATCTTTGTGTGTGGTGGGGATTGAACCCAGGGGCATTCTACCTCTGATCTACACCCCCAGCCCTTTTTATATTTTACTTTGAAACAGGGTCTTGCCAAGTTGCTGAGGGCCTCACTCAGTTGCTGAGGCTGGCCACAAACCTGTGATCCTGCTGTCTCAGCCTCCCACGTGCTGGGATTGCAGACATGCGCGACCGCCTGGCTCTCGGGGGATCTTGTTAAGAGGCAGATTCTGCCTCAGTAGGCTAGGTGGGGCCCGAGTATCTAACAAGCTCCTGGTGGTAGTGAAGCTGTCTGCAGATCACTTTGCTGGGCAAATGCCCAGGACACACACATTCCAAACCCGTGCTCCTAACCGGGGTCCAGCTCTACAAGAGTGGCAATGGGAGCTCATGAGCCACTTCCAACAATTGAAAATGCCTTATGGGCGCCACAACTCTGTACAACAAATGAGGGTGTTCAGACTAAGTCCACTAAGCAGTAACCTTTGTTTTGAACTATTAAAATAGCAAATCAGTGTGGTATTAATGTCTTACATGTTCAAATTGTTGAAAAATGGAAAAATAAATTTAGGGCTTTTTTTGGCTTAAAAAAAAATTCAAGCCAAACATGGTGGTGCACACCTGTAATCCCAGTACTTGGGAGGCTGAGACAGGAGGAGCACAGGTTCAAGACCAGCCTCAGCAACTCAGCAAGGCCCTCAGCAACTTAGCAAGACCTTGTCTCAAAATAAAAAATAAAAAGGGCTGGGGGTGTAGCTCAGAGGTAGAATGCCCCTGGGTTCAAGCACCAGTACAACCCCGCCCCCAAAAAACATGGTAGGAAGGCTGCAGCAGGAAGAAAGGTGAGAAGGTTGTGAACTTCTTGGGGACTCGTGGCCTCTGCAACATCTACCCGCAGCCACTGACAGCTGGTTCTCGCCCCGCTGAGGAGTCCTTCCCTGCAGCCACTGCTCGGAGACGCACAGAGCAGAGCCGCCGTGTCAGTACCTGGCCTTGCCGGGCCGAGTGGCAGGGTTCACGGCTTTCAGCAGGTTGCCCTCTAGGATGTGTAGGAACGGGCCCACCGCCATCTGAAGACTTTTCCTATGAAAAATGAGTGACATTTAAGCACCCAGTGTGCACTCAGCACTCGGAGGATGTAGACTGGTTCTGCCCTTTAGGATCTCAAGGGCCTGACCAGGTGGAGCTGAGAAAAAGACAAGTCATGCAGGAGGGAGAGCCAGGGGCAGGAAGGAGAGGATCGTGCGAGTGGGAGGTTTCCTGAAACAAGGACTTCCAGCAACCAAGGCAGCGGGGTACAGACCTAAGAACAGAGCTGAGCGGAGGGGCCAGGAAGTGTGGGAGTGGTATCAGGGTAAATTATGAAGAACCCAGCTTTGAGGAATAAAAAAACAAAGCTGGCAAGGACGGGAGTAACCATTTCCAGGAATTCCACAAGGTCCTTAGAAAATCGGTCAGAAGGAACAACATTCTAAACTACCTTTCCTATGTGCCAGCTCTCCTTTTGGACTCTAGATCATAGGGCGTTTCTTATCTATGTCTTATTTTAAAATATTGACTTAATACAAATATCGGTGGTAGTGCTCCCAGTGTGGGCTCTGTGGCTCCACCACTTTCTTTCTCCTTTCACTTTTTAAAAAAATTTTTAATGGCACTAGGGATTGAACCCAGGGGAGTTCTACCTCACCAAGTTGCTGAGGCTGGCCTCAAACCTGTGATCCTCCCATCTTAGCCTTCCAAGTACTAGAATTATAGGTATATGCCATGATGCCCATCCCCCAGCCCCATTTATTTTCCTTCTTTTTTTTGGTACTGGGGATTGAACCCAGGGACATTCTATGTCTGAGCTACACCCCTGTCCTATTTCTTTTTTATTTTGAAACAGGGAATCACTAAGTTACTGAGGCTGACCACAAACCTGTGATCCTCCTGCCTCAGCCTCCCAAGTACTGGGTTTACAGGTGTGAACCACCATGCCCAGTGATTTCTTATTTTTGAGACAGGGTCTCAGTAAGTTACCATATACTGGTCTTGAACCCGCAACCCTCCTGTCTCAGCCTCCCAAGTACTAAGACTGCAGGTGTGCGCCAGTACTGCGCCTGGCCAAGCTCCACCACTTCCATTCTCCAGGCTGTCACTTGATGGTCACCAGGGGATTACTGTAACTCAAAGCGCGTTCTCTCTAAGGAGAGAACAAAGCAGGGAGACGGAGGCTGGCAAGTGGCAAAAAGGCTTTCGCGTTTGTGTGCGCCGCTCAGTTTTTATCAAAAAGAAACCAATGACAGCACCTCTCCTGGAATTCCCAGAACCTACTCAGTGTCAAGAGGGAACAAGGCTGCCATGACCCGTCCTTATGCCTGGTAGCTGGTAAACTGCCACCTTTATAACTCAAGGAATGTGGCAGCAATGGACACAGACTAGGTGACTGACCGCCTGTGACAACCTCCAGAAGAATGTGCGTAGGCCAAACCAAGTTAGACGGTGAGGCCTCAACCATTGGTCCTTACACAAACATCAGTTTTATGAGACCAGGGCCACTGGAAGGGAGAGGTCGCTGGATGAGATCAGGAGACAGCAGATCCGCCCTGCTGCCTGCTTCTGTAAAGTTTCACTGGAACACAGCCATGCCCTTTTGTTTGCATGTATCTACAGCTGCTTCAGGTTAAAAGGGCAGTGACGAGGAGTTGCGACAGAGATGGCACGGCCCACAGAGCCAAAAATATTTCTTAAATCAGCGTATGTGTGAACTGGGAAAAGGGAGGGCAGCGAGTGACAGGGTGAGTCGGGTGGGGCGGCTTGCTGAACAGAACAGGGAAGCTGGGGAGTCCTGGGAGCAGCAGCCATCAAGCAGCTTGGCTGATGCCTCTGGATGCCCTAGGCTAGCGCACAGTGGACTGCTGGCTCAGCGTCAATGCAGTCAGGGGCTCTTATTCTTATGCAACAGACTGTGCAAATTCTTGAAATGTTAGATACTCCTTCCCCCCACTGCCCCCCACACCCCATGCTTCCCAGGACTGTGCCGCTACTTCCATCTCCTCTCCCCACTAAGTCGCTGATTCTGAGCACAAGCTGAATGCTTTTAATCAGTCAGGAAAGCGAGGTTTCAGAAATTTGGTATGAGAGGAAACCCTCCATTTCGACAGTCAGGAAACAGGCCTTCTAGAAACAGAACCCTCTGTACCAGTAAGACAGAGCAAACACAGGACTGTGGCCAGAGAATCCGGGTCCAGGTCCTGGCCCTGCCGCTTGCTCGTGGGGCCCAGGCAAGGTGGCCCACCTCTCTCGGGCCCAGGTTCCTTATCTACAAAGCCGGAGGTAATGATACCTAATTTGCAGTTAGAATGTGAAACTATTTGTAAACTGTAGCGTGATGAATAAAGTGAGAAATAACTATTCTTCCTTCAGCTCCCCCCACCCAAATCCTTTGGACCTTCAAGCAAAAGGAAGAAGCAAGTAGTTAAGAGACCCTCGCAAGGTGGAGGCTCCCGGTTCTGGGCATCGGGGAACGAGGCCACCGCCCCAGCTCAGCAGTGTGAGGACCTGGGCCTGCAGGGAGGCCAGCAGAGTGGGGTCGATCCAGCCTCTTCGCACAGTGATGCCGGTTGGCAGGTGTGAGCTGGCCTTCGAACCCTTCTTCCCCACACACTCTGAGGTCTGACTAAGCGTGACTTCAGGCCAGTAGTTAACGCAGCCCCTCACCTGTCTTCCCACTGCAGCATGTACAGGGCTGTGTCAACAGCTCTCTTTTCAATCACCTGTGCAAATCTCTTCAGAGTAGGGCAGCTCGGGAGGCTGTGTACCTGAAAGAGCCACAGGCACAATTTTAGAAAGACATGCTTCTTGCCAACTGAACCTGGCAGCTGGCTGGCTTCCACGGTGCGTGCAGGGCCTGCCTCTCCTGGGGAGGGCCGGAACAGCTCACAAAGCTACGTCCCCAGAGCCTTCTGAAGCTATGTATTCCTAGAGATCTGAAGTCCCAGAATTTTAAAAATTGGTTTTCCTCCTTTCTGATGGCTCCCATCCACTCTGACTTGTTTATTTGTTTTTTGTGGTACTGAGATTGAACCCCAGGATGTTCTACCTCTGAGCCATATAATCCCAGCCCTATTTGTTTTTATTTTTTATTTTGAAATAGGGTCTAAGTTGCAGAGGACCTTACTAAGTTGCTGAGGCTGGCGGCGAACCTACGATCTTCCTGTCTCAGCCTCCCAAGTACTGGAATTACAAGCATGCGCCACCATGCCCAGCTTCAACTTTTTAAGATTGTGTTTGTGTGTGTATGGTACTGGGAATTGAACCCAGGGGCCTTCTACCTCTGAGCTACACCCCCAGTCCTATTTTATTTTTTATTTTGAAACATGGTCTTACTAAGTTGCAGAGGACCTCACTAAGTTGCTGAGGCTGGCTACAAACCTGCAATCTTCCTGTCTCAGCCTCCCAAGTACTGGGATTATAAGCATGTACCACCACGCCCAGCTCCCAGCCCTATTTTATTTTTTATTTTTGAAACAGGGTCTCACTAAATTGCCGAGGGTCTCGCCATATTGTTGATGCTGGCCTTGAACCTGTGATCCTCCTGTCTCAGCCTCCAAAGTATTGGGATTACAGGATTACACTACGCCAGGCTTAAATTGTTATTTTTAGCTTAAAAAAAAAAAGCCAGGCATGGTGGCACATACCTGTTAAACAAAAAATAAAAAAGGGCTGGAGGTATAGCTCTGAGGTAGAAAGCCCCTGGGTTCCACCCCCAGTACCACAATAAATAAATAAATAAAGCTGGGCACAGTGGGACACACCTATAATCCCAGTACTTGGGAGGATGAGACAGGAGAATCACAAGTTTGAGCACAGCCTCAGCAACTTAGCGAGTCCCTGAGCAACTTAGCAAGACCCTGTTTCAAAATTAAAAGTAAAAAAGGGCTGGGGGTGGAGCTCAGAGTAGAATTCTCCTGAGTTCTATCCTCAGTATCAAAAAAAAAAAAATGAAAAGAAAAAAATACACGGCAAGGAATTCACAAATTTCCACTTGACTTTCATTTCTCCTACAATGACTTCTGGAAAGTATGCCATACAAATACTCTACAGAGATTCCTGCCTTATAACCTCGAGCTTATTTACACATAAGCACAAGGGACATTTACACATCTGGAGGACACTGGCTTTTTCACAAGGGAAGGCAGGAGGATCCACACTGCCTCTGGGAATCCGGCTTTGGAATTCAGAAAAACATTTCTCTTTGTGTAATGTCCTTTATGTATTTATTACATAAAAACAAAGACTCCATGGCTAGATTAATTTGAGAAAAACAGATTTAAAGATTAAGCAGATTTCTTTACTACAAGCATCTCAGAATTTTTTAATATGCTGAAATACATATACTTTCCAAAAAGTGATAAAGAGGGATTCCAAAATGTTTAGACCCTAATGGATGCTAAATACAAAATTTACACCTAAAAACTGAGCCTCCTTCCCCACTCCTCACCCACCATACCCCTGCTCTCCCAAACACTCGCACTCACATCTCAGGTATTGTGAGGAACACACTTCGAAAAACGGATCTAGAGTTAAATGTCTGTGTCACTGAGTGAGGATTCCTCCTGGATGGTTCCTGTCCCCCGGTAACCACATGCACTCGGTCTCCAAGAACTATCGAAGCTGCCTGCAAACCAGAGGACTGCCTCCCACTTCTCCCCACCAAGCTCTAAGTCAGGAGCCAGCCCACCCCTGGGAAAGGCGCCATCCCACCTGCTCAGCGGCCACGTTGTCCAGGAGAACGAGGAAGTCCGTTTCGACACCACTGTCAATGCCCATCTCTTCCTTCACCTTCTTCAAGTCCTCAGAGAACCCTGGCTGCAAAGCGGCAGCCTCCTTCCGGCCTCTGCCAAGAGAAAAAAAAAAAAAAGTAATCCCTTATATTGTATAGCAATTGATAGTTTACAAAATGTGTTTTGTTTGACCTTGGAGACCTCATTTAATCCTCACAACTACCCAGTGGGGTTAGTTGGTTAATGGGGTTTAGTCCCATTTTACAGATAAGTCAGTTAAGGTGCCAAGAGGTCAAATGACTTGTAAAAGTAAGTTAGCAAGACTCAGGGGTGGGATAAAAGGCTAGACTTTCTTTTTTTTTTTTAGTACTGGGGATTGAACCCAGGGGCATTCTACCTCCGAGTCATACCCCCAACTCTTTTTATTTTTTACTTTGAAACAGGGTCTTGCTAAATTGCTAAGGCTGGCCTCGAACCTGCAATCCTCCTGTCTCAACCTCCTAAGTACTAGGATTATAGGTACGCACTACCGCACTTGGCTTAGCATTTCTATTACACAAAAAACAATGCATAGCCCAGATCTGTCTGAAAATAGCGTTCTCTTTCTTCTATGGAATACATATTAGAGTGCAGCCCAGAAATACCCAAGGACTAAAATGTGTCACCAGCCCAAACCAATCTACTCTACAAGGCAGCATGCTGGTAAGAGAAGTCTCTGTGTTCTGTGTTCTGTGCTTGCACACCTGCATTTGATGTCTGGCTCCATCGTCTTTTATTGAACCCATTGGTTTCCTCATCTGCCCCACTTGAGAACCCAGAGTTGTCAGGAGGATAATGCTGTGTAAGGCAAAGCCCCATTCATGGCTTTACTGTCATCTGCCCGGCCGGGCACGGGGCTCTGCCTGGATTCCCTGTGCCTGCACTGTGAGCCAAGCTCCTGCCCTTCCTGGACAGCTGGAACCAGGCCCGAGTGCAATTCAACTGCCCCCATCCCTCACCCCCGGAGGGTGAGTCTGCCAGCAGAGGTGGGTAAAGGCTGTTCCCTCCGGTGAGCGAGAACCCAGTGGCAATTACCTGGTTCTCTGCCTCAGGCTCTGGCAGCTTTGATAGTTGGGGTACAAAACTTCAGAGTTGGCCTCGTCAGTGTGGATGACGACGGGTCCTGGAAGCACAGGCAGGCGGGGCTTCAGCTTGATCTTCCCAGCATCCCTACCTCCTCCTCCTCCTCCTCCTGTCTACTGACAAAGCTGCTCCAAGAGGCAGACCACAGGGTCACTCCTTAAGGACAGCAAACGCCTTCAACATGCCCTGGCCCTGCCAACTGGAGCTCCCCCATGCCCTGGGCATTGCAGGAAACAAGCAGCAGCCTTGTTCTGTCTGGCACACGCCCTCCTCCTGGGCCACAAATCGACTACAGCAGGTACAGACCTGATCAGATCATGTCTCAGGCATTCTGAGGAACATGCTTCAAGAAACTGATCGGGAGTTAAATATCTGATCCAAACGGAGTGAGGAGTTCCTGACTGCTCTTATCCGGCGCTTCCCTGACCCTTTCCCCCGAATCCCTGCCTCAGAGCACTGCCAGCACTTGGGCATTCCCTATCTTGGTTAGAGTTAAGTTATTTTCTTGCTTCCCAAAGTTCAATCTCACAGGCCAATGCAGTGAGTTATCACTGTACAAACGGGGAAAGCTGGCAACAAGGCCGCAAATCCTCTTGGACCCCCGTCTTACCCCCAAATGAAAGCTGGCCTTCTAGATGAACAGGTGGGCACCAAAGATTAGACTCCAATGTTTCTTATATATCGCTGTTGCAAGTATCCTTGTCCCCTCTTGTCCGTACCCAAAGGTGTTCTAGCACCTTTCCATGCTCTGCTCTGTGCCAGACAGTGGAAGGGCCTGTGGCACGTTCTCCCTCCACTAAACTCAAGAAACAGCTCCCATGAGCAGCACTTTAGAATTCACTGAGGCCACTCCACGGAGTCATCAGGTAAGTCCAAGTCCCAAAGAGCTATTTGTTCCCAAACAAATTATTGACAGAACCCCAGGACTTTAAAAATGCTGTGGTACCTTTATGGTATCAGAGTTCAGACACTTTGTTGGTCTGGACAGAAGGAAACCAGATCAAAAGTCCTAAGAGTCCTGAACTCTCAACTAACCAGTGGGCTGCCTTGGAAAGTCACTTCCTTTCTCTAGGGTTCACCTAAACCAATCAGAGGGGAAACAACTAAGGTTTCTAAAGCAGTGGGACTCCCCCCCAACACTGCTGTATAAAATAATAAAGTGCTGATGTCCCCCAAGCGGGGGTCCAGATCACAGTCCACTTGCATGTCCCATCCCCCCTCCTTTCCTGCAGTTCCTGTGACCCCTCTAAAGAATTCTGGTGTTCTACCGTCTGTGTCGTGAAAAGAACAGACCAAACCACAGAGGCCCCTCCAGAGGTACGTACTGACCACAGAGGCGAAGGGTATGGATTCTGAAACCAGACTGCCAGAGTTTGAAGCCTGCCTACACCATTTACCAGTTTTGTGTGTACAGGAAAGTCATTTAGCCTCTCTTTGACGTAGTTCTCTCTACTTTTTCTTTTCTTTTTTTCTTTTTTTTTTTTTGGTACTGGGGATTGAACCCAGGGACATTCTACCTCTGAGCTACACCCCCAGCCCCTCTTTTGAAAGAGGGTCTCACTAAGTTGTTGAGGCTGTCCTCAAACCACCTACGATCTTCCTGTCTCAGCCTCCCAAGTTCTGGGATTATAGGTATGCACCACCACGCCCAGCTTTTGTCTTAGTTCTCTTATTTGTAAAAGGGGATAATGATACTGACCTCACAGGGTTATCACAAGAATTAAACAATGTATGTAAAGTTCTTAGAATAATGTTTGGTGTATATGGAATTAAACAATGTATGTAAAGTTCTTAGAATAATGTTTGGTGTATATGGAATCCTTTTTTTTGTGGTACTGGGGATGGAATTCAGGGGCATTCTATCTCTGAGCTACACCCCCAGCCCTATTTTATTCTTTTATTTTGAAACAGGGTCTCACTAAGTTGTGGATGGCCTCACTAAGTTGCTGAGGCTGGCCGCAAATCTGCGATCCTTTAGCCTCCCAAGTACTGAAATTACAAGCATGGCACCACCACGCCTGGCTCTGAATCCTTTAACTTAGAATAATAATGACTATTCAAATTAAATCTCTAATAACACCATAAACCTTTAATATTCTCTCTGGTGCTTGCTATTGCTATCCGGATATTAGAACTATAGTTTATGGTAAGTAACACTTAAGCAGACACCCGAATATATACTGAATGAATGAATGACCAAATAGGGCAGGCACACCAGCCTTCCCTGCAGCCTGATTCTCTGCAGCTTACCATCACCTTCTGGCACTTCTCCAGGGTTTTATTTCTAAAGCAATATCCAATATTGCACCTTTTTCAGTAATGGTGGCACCTTCTGGGGCTCTTTGACCCCTTCAAGACCCTCGATCCTGGAAAAGGCACAGACGTAGCTGTGACGGAAGTCAAACTGGAGTCCCAACACCCCTGGGTCCTGTGTAGGGAGCTGCTACCCAGGGCATCATCGGTGTGTGGCCTGTCTCTGAAGGGAGTCACCAGGAAACAGCTTTCCTCCTCAGCCACTTCTGTTGTTTCTGGGAAGAGGACATTTGCCTTTTTGAAGCTAAGTAAGTGAAGAGCTTTCAGGAGAGCAGGCATTGTGGATTACTCTTAAACTCAAGGGCTCCCTAGAAGTTAGGGGCAGCCTGTCCTGCTTGCTTTATGTTAAACACACACACACACACACACACACACACACACACACACACACACATGCACGCACGCACACACAAACACGTGTTTAGCTGCCAACTTCAGGCAGAATTAGTAGCAGCACCCAACCCAGCTGAGGACGAGGCCAGCCTCCTCTGACTTGAAGGTTCGATTATTCTACACATTTTCAAAAGTTTGATTAATATTTTGTTCCTATTTGAGATATTGCTAAAGAAGCTAAACAAAATAACAAAAGCCCTTGCTATATGGCGCCATTTAGTAATTTAACACTGGCGAGGTCATGATGATCTGAAACTCAGACCAGTGATTAAATGTAAATTCGAATCAACTGCAAATGACAAAAGGCAGCCTGATGCGATGGCCACAAGACCCATGAGGGAAGGAAGAGATGCAGGCCCTGGTGGCGAAAACTTTGCCAGTTGCTGACTACAATCATTCACTGGTTGAATATATCAAAATCCAAACTCGATAGACTTTCTCAGCTAAGAGAAGGTGAACAGAAAACTTGTTAATACCATCTGTTATTAATCCATGCTGTGGATTATCACCAAGATCAGAGCAGTGGCCACAGTGCCGGGCCCGGGTCAGGATGCCTCCTGCCCTCTGTTAACGAGACTGGACAGGGCTGCGCGGTGCAGCTTGTGCAGAAGCCCAAGAGGAGGAGGCAGGAGCCAGAGGCCCACAGAGCAGCCGACGCAGCATAAGGCTGGACTGTGAAGGGCCCTCAGAAGTCGCATGCGCAGGAGAAGTCAAGAGGACAGGTACCAAGAAAGAGAAAGGGGCTTTGGAGGAGAGAAGAAAGCTCCTCAGGGACAGGGGCTGACTCCCAGACCCCAGACACAAACCTTCTTTCTGACGTTGGAAGAGCCCGGCCAGCAAACAGCGAGCAGACTCCAGATTCCGAAACATGTTAGTGGAACGAACGCTGGGAAGAAAAGGCAGCAATGCTCATGCAGGGAACGCTGGACGAGACGAACTCTGCCTGACTCCACAGAACACTGGGCGTCTGTCAAGACCACGGAAGGGGCTCGGGGAGCTCAGGAGAGCACTCTGCCTCTCTGTGGGACGGCTGCCCCCATGGGACTCAAAAGGCAATGAATGTGACCTCTACCGACCGCCTGGTCACAGGATCCTGTGACACAGGGTAACCGCATCAGGACAAGCTGTCCCCAAACCACCTCGGGCGACAGTGGGAGCTATCTGGGGGGTAGGGGGTGGGGGGGACAGGCCTCATGCTCAAGGCCTTAAATCAGGGGCGACATCTCCTGCTCTGGTGACTCACAAGACCTCCTGTGGGTTGAAGGCTGGTGAGAGGAAGGGGGTGTCTTCCACGTAGTTCTTCCTCAGCCGCTCTCCCAGGGCAAACATCTGCTGCATGCCCACCCTGGTCAGCTGCCCAGCAAACATGCCCCCCTGAAGTGGAGAGAAGAAAGAGGAGAACGGACATCTGACCGCCTGCTGAACTCGCCCAGAGAGAAGCCACGAAGCTCTGCCGCGCCCGCGCGCCCCAGGGCCGAGGTGCTGCTCACCTTCAGGGTGGTCTTGTGGTACTGAGAGTCGTAGGGAGAATGTGGCTTCGGGCCACCAGCTAGATCGGTGACCGTATAATCAAATTGAGTTTGGGGCGGGACCTCTAATAGCTGGGGGTTCCACTCCACCTATTGTGACCATAAAAAACAACACATTAAAAAAAAAAAGGTTCTTGAAACTCACAGTATCAAGCAGCTCTCGGCACACGTGGTTGGTATCCAACACTAGGAGGCCTGGGAAGGGAGGGAAGAAGCTTTAATTCTACCCTCATTCAAGGAAAAAATGGCCAGGCCCAATGGCCCACACCTGGAAGGCCCCATACTTGGGAGGCTGAGACAGGAGGACCACAGGTTCAAGGCCAATCTCAGCAATGTAGCGAGACTCTCAGCAAGCTAGTAAGAACCTGTTTCAAAACAACATTTTTTTTTTGGTGGTACTGGGGATTGAACCCAGGGGCATTCTACCTCCTAGCTCCACCCCCAGCCCTATTTTTTTATTCATAATTTGAAACAGGGTTTCACAAAGTTGTGAAGGGCATCACCAAGTAGCTGAGCCTGGCCACGAACTCAGATCCTCCTGTCTCAGCCTCCCAAGTATTGGAATTACAATTGTGCGCCATCATGCCCGGCTAAAGCAAAATTTTAAAACAGGGCTGGGGGCATAGCTCAGAAGTAGAATGCCCCTGGGTTCACTCCCTAGTACCAAAAACAAAAAATAAAACTTAAAAAATAAATAAAAGAAGAAATGTCTGTGATTGACTATTCCAGGTGTTCTTAGCCCACCTCCCATCACTGCGACACTAATACTGTTTAGGGCTGCTCTGGCACCAAGCCCACACTGAAGTAAAGGGGAGAGGTGGCCAGAACACCTGGTATGCGAATGACCGGTGAGTGATCGAATGAATGAATGAATATGATCTCAGTGACTATATCTGTACGAATTTCTAAGGATCAACCTGCAGGTTCCATGCCCTGCACCCCCCCACTTAAGACTCTGCTTACTGTCCCTTGTAAGTACCACGTACTTCCCTTCCTCTCCTGCAAGTTCTGAAACAAGCAGCTGCCATCTAAGCCTCTGCTTCTTCCTCATCTTCCTTTATCCCTTGCAATCTGGCTCCCACTCCAGCTGTACTGTCATGGTTTCAAAACGTCACAAGTGGTCACGGGTCTCACAGATCCAACTCCTGGTACAACTCTTACACTCACTGAGTGTGCAATCCCATGGACCAGCTCTTCTTCCCAACCTATTTCATCTCCCTTGATGCTACCACGATTCACACAGGCCGCAAGACTCAAACTTCTGCCTCCCCACTGCCAAGCCCTGTTGATGGCTAACTAGAAGAACTGTCACTCGCAACGGCCTCTCTGCTATCTTACTGTCAGACTACAAACCTCGGGACCTCAGGCAAACGATGCTGTCTTCCTTCTTTTACAGTTAAGCACTGCTCCTTCTCAGATTAGATCCTCTAACTACCCTGGAGAAAACCCTGCAACAACTTTGTTTCCTTTAGCACCATCTTCACACCTCCTGGCCTTTCAACATCACGTTCTTTCTGCCTGCATTTTTTTCTCCTACCATATGGAGAGGCTCATTCATTCCCTAAGACTCAACAACCCTGGCCATCACTCAGAGCTTACAAAGCAGTCCTGGTGGCTCTCTTGGGTAGCCTTTACCAAACGGGATGAGGAGAGTCCCTTACTGGTCTGTCCTCTTCAGTAGATTTAGCTTCCTGAGAACAGAGACCGGGTCATCTATTGACCTCTACGTTCCGAATGTCCCAAAAGGGCCTGGCACAGTGTAGGTACAATTAATAGCTCTGACAATTTGCCAGATCCTGCAGCAGATACAGAGCTTGAGGTAACTTGATCCTGCTTTTCCTGGATTTTCAGGTTAGTAGGAAGCAAGCTCTGAATGTAGATAACAGCAATACCGTAATAAAAGTGGAGAGAATGTGCTATCAGAAACCACATGAGGCCCATCATAGTTCAAAGGCAAGGCAGACCGTCTCCTCCGGCTGGGGATTCAGGAAAAGTCTCATAGCAGAAATGGTATATGAAGCGGGGCATTGTGGTGGCACATGCCTATAATCCCAGTGCTCAGGAGGCCGAGACAGAGATTGTAGGTTTGAGGCCAAACTCAGCAACTTAGTGAGACCCTCAGTAACTTAGCAAGACCCCGTTTCAAAATAAAAAAATAAAAAATAAAAAAAGGGCTGGGGGTGTAGCTCAGAGGTAGAATGTCCCTGGGTTTGATCCCTAGTATCAAAAAACAAAAAGAAGTATGTCAATATGATTTACATTATGATGTGAGACTATAATGTACCAATAAAAGCATTTAAAAACAAAAAGCAATGGTATATGAATAGGATTTAGACAAGCAAAGACCTGGACTTGTAAGAGGTAGACAGGAAGAGAGGGTGGCACTCAGAATCCCAAGAAAGCTGAAAGCTACAGCGAAGCGGAGATGGTGAAGAATGTGCACGGCAGAGAAGTGGCTTAGTTTCTCTCAACCTGGGACTGGCTTTCAAGCTCTTTAATTAGCAAGTGCCAAATAAAGTTGAACTCTAGATTTGTGTACATAAAGGCAAAACCCGGAGTTTCTCTAGTTGACGTAGGAGTAGAAACCCAGAGCCCCAGCCACTCAGCACCCCGCCATCCCATGGCTCCACACAGGAGTTCAGATGCCACCAGTTTATACCAAAGTTGGATGAGAAGGCCAGATGCAGAAAAGCCAATCTGGCATTGTCTGCGAGAGCCTCCATGAGCACAGAGGGTTTCATCTAAGGCAGTAGGAACAGAAGAGGTAGATGTAAGCTAGGCACGGTGGCACGTGTCTGCAATTCCAGTACTTGGGAGGCTGAGACAGGAGGATCACAGGTTCAAGGCCAGCCTCAGCAACTTAACAAGACTCTCAGCAACCTAGTGAGACCCTGTTTCAAAATAAAAAATAAAATAGGGCTGGGGGTGGGGCTCAGAGGTTGAACACCTTGGGTTCAGTACCAAAAATAAAAAAATAAAAAAAAAGAGGAGGTAGATGTAAGACATTTGAGTTAGACCAGTCAAGTCAGTAGGTAAAAGCTTTATTTGGGGGTTGGGTTGGAAGGTAAAGAAAAAGAACAAAGAAAAAAAATACTTTGAATTTGAGCCTGTGTGCCTGATATGGAGAGGATAATAGAGGTACTCTTAGACTAAAACTAAGACAAAGACAGAGAACTGCTGGATAGCCGAGTTCAGTTTTGGCCACGCGCTCAGTACTCTCCGCATACTCGCATAATTAAAATCTAGTCTGTCTCTCTCCTTCACCACATCATAGACTCCTTCAAAGCTGAGACTCAATTATCCACCCTGGTAATGCCAATGTCTAGCCCAGGTTCAGACATGTCAGTCTACAGGGCCATTTAGCCTAAGAACCCCCCCCCCCAGAATACAACTCCTGGAGTCCAGGTCATGTCAAGTCTACAGGTTTTCAGATTTTTCACGTGTAGATGATAAACCAGTTTCACATATGGTATCCACTTTACATACATACTCATCCTGGTTCCTGCTGTTCAGCTTCTGAGTTAGTGGTAAAGACCAACTTGAGAGTTTCACTTGTTTTCTTTATACCCCATCTCCAAAAAGAGACTTAAAAGTAGATGATAGCAATACCAAATATAAAGTAAGAGAACAGATTCAAAATAGGCAAGCAAGACAAAGGCAAACAAGATAGGGACAAAACAGAAACAGTAGTAAGGTTCCTAAAAATGGAGACCATGAAGATCTATACACTTACCATGGGTGGGCCACAGGTTTGGCACTAAGCTTTCTGGCTTTTACATAAAGGAGAAACTTGATCAGCTCGACAAGCTTAAAGATAAAAGCAAGCCAACTGTTCCAAAGAAGTACACCATTTCTAATGCTAACAGACAAATTCCTCCCGAGGGTCCTCATAAAGAGGAAACAGTAATATAATGAACATCTTTCCAGTAGTCACAGCAATGAGTTCTGTGTGATTGTTTCTCCCAATTCCCTCAACACAGAACAATAACATCTCACCAAAGCACATTTCAGGGAAGGCAATTCTATACTGGGATCGATATGCTACATTTTAGGTAAAAGAGAAAATCTACATAAAGGAAAACAAAAATCTTGCAGGAGTACATTTTGGAATAAAGCAACAATTTAAGGCCTAGGCTACACGCTGGCATCATTGGGGCATTTTCCAAAATGATACTGATGCCTAAACCCATCCTGGGATCATGGCATCTGGATTATCCTGGGGTGAGGTCTCCACTTTTTAGAGATGTAGTCCAGATAATTCTAAAGTTTCACCAGAGAAGTTTTCACAATGTCCGGATACCCTTGGTCAATTAAATCAGAATCTCTGGGAGGAAGACCCAGGCATCCCCAGGTGAGTTTAATGTCCTACTGAGGTTAAGAACCATCAATTCAGAAGCATGAATGGACCCACTGGCACATTCTTCATGCGATGCTTCCTGAATACCACTTTTCTCAGCTGAGCTTTGGCTAGGAATTGAGCAACATGTCATGACGCTTCCCAGCTCACCCATCTTGTCAAATAAAGACCAAGATGCCTTAACAAGGGAGCTGGGGTAGGTTGGACTTTATAAAAACAGAGGACCCTGCCTGTTGGGGGCCATATTGCCACTGTCTGGAGGGGAGCTAAGGGAAACCTGAAAGCAGGGGCCATGCTTTTTCTTTTGAAAGTGTACTTGGATCTACTCTAATGATTAGAAAAATGGACAATCAAGTACCATAAGTTTATTTTCCAAGCACAATCTTTTAGCAAGGAGGGCTAAACCGACAGCTACTCAAGCCATAAGAAAACAGCTCGATAAAACATCTAGTTTTAAACAGTGCTCCTTTCTAAGGATTTGTGAGGTAGCTGAATGAAATGACTTGTCACATATGTTTATCTACAAACCAGTCAGAAATCAGGAAACACGTACCAAAGGCAATTTCAGGTTGGGAATTGTTGCTAGGCAGTCCCATCTGACTATAATTAATAGCAGAACCAGAAAGATTAGAAAATCCCAATAACCACACCTATCAGATTAGATATTGAAAAGAAAACCTGAGCAAGGATATCCAGAAACAAGATATAGAAGGCTGATGACATTCACCCATCGCCTACACTGAAAGAGAGTTGGTTCCACCTCTGGCTTTTATTTTATTTATTTATTTATTTATTTATTTATTTATTTATTTTTTGCAGTACTGGGGATTGAACCCAGGGGCGTTCTACCTCCGCACTACACCCCCGGCCTTATTTTTTATACTTTATTTTGAAACCGGGTCTCACGAAGTTGCGGAGGGCCTCACTAAGTAGAGCGAGCGAGCGAGCAAGCGAGAGAGAGAGAGACAGGAAGAGAGACAGGGAGAGAGAGAACAAGAGAGCTGAGGCTGGCCACGAACCCAGATCCTCTGGTCTCTGCCTCCCAAAGTACTGGGATTACAAGCATGCGCCACCACGCCTGGCTCACCTCTGGCTTTTATGAATGAGGCTTTATACTAGATAATTGATGGGATTTGTTTGTTTGTTTTTTGCAGAACTGGGAATTGAACCCAGTGGCATTCTACCTCCGAGCTACACTCCAGCCCTATTTTTTATTCTTTATTTTGAAACAGGGTCTCACGAAGTTGTGGAGGGCCTCACTAAGTAGCTAAGGCTGGCCACGAACCTGTGATCCTCCTGTCTCAGCCTCCCAAGTACTGGGATTACAAGTGTGCACCATCACACCTGGCATAGCCAATGATTTTTAAAGACTCTACCTAAGGTCTGCAGAGTATGAACAGGCAGGAAGGTATTGTGCCTTCTCTCATTGCAAAGCGAGGCTATGGAATCAGCTGCTCCATGCTGCAGAGAGAGATGAATGAAGCCAGTATGCTAAGCAACAATGGGCTCTTCTACCATAAAGTCAGAAGATACCCATCACATACCCGCTGGCTCAGGAGAAAGCCCTAAAAGGACCTAAGTCTTTTTCCAGGCCCTTCAGGAAATACTATACATACTAGGTCTAGGTCTAGATAGTCAAACTTTTATTCTCTGCTACCCCAGATAACTTTGTCTTTAACATGAATCCTATCTATTTTTTTCCAGCCCTTCTGTAACAATAATCAATGGAGAAGAAGGGGGGCGAGGGTGCACAAGAGATGGGCTGTGTGTGTACAAAATGATAAGGAAAACTTGGTGATCTCATGTCAAAAAGTCAGGCAAAGGACTGAAAAAAGATTAAAGCATCAAAAAGAAAGGAAATTCCGGTATCAGAAAACTACAACCATACCTTATAGGTTTGATTTCATGTGTGGCCAACTTTGCAAACTGGGTTTTTTGGTTGCACAATGTGCCCACACAACCCTCACAGTTTCCAGAGGGCGACTATGATCATGAAGAACAGATCTAGTACTGGGTTGGGACAACCTGCTTGACCTGCTCCAACTTCAACCTGCAACACCAACCATACAAAGCACTCCACATGTCAATGTGACACTGGGGGGCCTGGGGGTTTCTGGCTGTCAGTCTTCTTCACTAGGCCTTCCTGGTACAAAAGGTCACATTCTGGAAGGCTAACCATTAAATAATAATGATAATTATTCTTTTTATTGGAATTGTTTGTGCTTTCCTAATTATTTAATCATAATTACCCAGGTAGATTTTAAGACATCCCACAAAGCGGGTCAATTTTCAATTTTTTTCTACCACAAATACCTTCCACTATAGGTTTAAAAGCCTGAAATGTAAAAGGAGAACCCCCGATACTTGTTACCAAAAAGCCTTCATGAGATCTCAAATCGCCTCCAGCAAACCCTGAGAAAAAGCCGTTGTTAAAATCTGTTCGCAAGGGCAAAGACTACTGTTATGCACCCCACTTGGGGTGGTTCCTATTACAGAGATTCAGGAAACTCCGACAACCATCAAAACCGTCGCACACAAGTGCCCTGTACCCTTACACTCAAGTTCACCCAGTCACGGATGAGAGACGGTGAATCTCTGGTCCTTCCCCACACTAGCTGCAGCAGAATCTGTATCTCAACAAGATCCCCAGGCGATTCCCAGGCAACTTAAGAAGCAAACCTACACTACAGCCGTGGGGTGAGATTGGAGGTTGGAGGGCTGTCCTAGCCAGGAGGATCCTTGCACCGGGGACAAGGGGCAGCGAGGGAGGGCGACCAGCCAGAGACGGGAGGAGCCGGCTCCAGCCTGGCCCCCGGGTCTGGACCCAGCGTCAGCTCCGCCCCGCGGTCCTCGCCCACCTGCCCGGGCCCGGGCCGCCGCTCACCTGCTCCTCCAGCGGGAGCGGCTTGAGGGGGCTGCGCGCCCCGTGCCGGAACACCACCTGCACCAGCTTCAGCTCCAGCAGGCCGCGGTCGTCCCGCCGCTCGGCCAGGGCCACCCGGCGCTGGTGGAAGAGGTACGCCAGCGAGGTGAGGACGCCCACCGGGGCCCACGCGCGCGCGCCGAAGACGCGGGCGGTCATGGTGGTGGCCCTGGCGGCGGGGCCGCGGCTCAGGAGGCGCGCACGAGTCCTCCGCGGGCGTCCCCAAGTGCGCGGCGGGAGCGGGCGGCCGAGCGCATCCAAGCCCGGACGAGCGGGGAGCGGCGAGGACTCCGGTGGAGGCTGACCCCGGGTGGAGGCTGACTCCGGGTGGAGGCTGGCCGGTGGGCAGCGCGGCGCCGTGTCTTCCTGCCCCCTGGGGAGCCTTAAACTTGCAGTTCAAGTTTGGTCCCGGCCCTCTGGAGGGTTCAGCCCGGTTCCCCCGCGGCAGCCGGCTCAGCGAACACAGATCACTCGATCCTACTTTCCTAGGAGCAAGTTCCCACCCACCTACTTATCCTCCCCGGGACCCGTCCCAAGTGGGCCCGCGCAGAGGAGCACGGGAAAGGGAGTCCCGCGGAGACGCCCCGTGCAGAGGCGCGGACCTGAAAGAACTACAATTCCCAGAGGGCCGCGCGCGGGACTCCCGCGGACGTTACGGAGCCGGCTCCCCAGCCCCAGCCCGACAGAGTGGGAGCCAGCTTGGTTTTGAGTGTGTCCGACTTACTTGAAGTGGAAGTGGAAGTGGGATTGCCAGAGCCAAGACACTATTATCATTTGCGAAGCTCCATCCTGGGCACTTCGTATTAATTTGCATTTACTGTGCTCCATCCTGGGCACTTCATATTCAATTTGCATTTACTGCCTCCTTCTCTGTTGAAGAAAATTCTCAGGGGTAAATGGTTCCAATCACGTAGAACCTTCTGTTGTGCTTTCTTATTTACAGAATATTCTTGTGGAAAAGTCCAGACCTTGTCTGCTGCTGCCCCAGAGACTAAGAACCGTAATTCACGCATCAAAGTTCCAGCCTAACCCCCTGGTTTCTGTTGTCTGAACAGTCAACCTAAACTTGTGTACCTAGCTCTTTGCAACAGGACACAATCTAGAACCTTCGGTGTCCATGTTAAAGTAAAAGCCAAGTGGAGAGGAGAGGCATGTGTGAAAATATGAACACACGCCTTCTGACCATTTCTTCATTCATTCTCAATTCTGTCCCTAGCCGGGCGTGGTGGTGCACGCTTGTAATCCCAGTACTTGGGAGGCTGAGACAGGAGGATTGCAGGTTCTAGGACAGCCTCAGCAAATAGTGAGACTCATTAACCTAGAGACCTTGTTTCAAAATAAAAATAAAATAGGTCTGGGGGTGTAGCTTGCAGGTAGAATGCCCCTGGATTCAATCCCTAGTGCCACAAAAATAAACAAACAGTTCTGTCCTTGGGTCAAACTGGGGCAGAAAGACAACAGACTTAGCAAAGCATGACCCCTGACCTGACTCTAAACTGTATCCAATTGGAAGGTTCTGAATGCATTCCCTGGGGAGGGGGCTTATTTTGGCACACTGCATATTGTTGCATCTTTCTCCATGGCCTGGCCCATGGATTCATTTTTCAGAGTTTTATTGTGTGTCCTGATGTGATTAAAAACTGAATACTGAGCCAGCCCTGGTGGCACACACCTGTAATCCCAATGCTTGGGAGGCTGAGACAAGAGGATTGCAGGTTTGAGGCCAGCTTTGGCAACTTAGTGAGGCCCTCAGCAACTTAACAAGATCCTGTTTCAAAATAAAAAAGGGCTGGGAGGGTAGCTCAGAGGTAGAATGTCCCTGGGTTCAACCCCCAGCACCACAAAAACCAAAAACTAAATGCTGTTTGCTATGGACTCCCTTGTGTCCCCCCACCCCCCAAAAATTCATATTTTGAATTTGAAATTCATATTTAGAATTTGAAAAATTCATATTTTGAAACCCTAAACCCCAGTGTTTGGGGATAGGGTTTTAAAGAGGTGATTAAGTTTAAATGAGGTCCGCCGGGCGTGGTGGCGCACGCTTGTAATCCCAGTACTTTGGGAGGCAGAGACCAGAGGATCCGGGTTCGCAGCCAGCCTCAGCTCTCTCTCTCTCTCTCTCTCTCTCTCTCTCTCTCTCTACTTAGTGAGGCCCTCCGCAACTTCGTGAGACCCGGTTTCAAAATAAAGTATAAAAAATAGGGCCGGGGGCGTAGCGCGGAGGTAGAACGCCCCTGGGTTCAATCCCCGGTACCGCAAAAAAAAAAAAAAAGTTTAAATGAGGTCCTATGTATAGGGTCCTCATCCAATAGTATTGGTGGCCTGATAAGAGGAAGAAAGAGCCCTCACATCACACCTGAGCCCCAAGGAAGGGCCATATGTGCACACCTGGGAAAGGCAGGCATCCAGGAGCCCAGAAGAGAACCCTTGCCAGAATCGCACCATGCTGGCTCCCTGATCTCAGACTTCCAGCTTCCAGAACTGTGAGTAAATAAATTTCTGTTGTTTTTGTCACTCAGAGTCAATGGTATTTTGTTATAGCAGTACAAACAGACTGAGATACTGATTTACTAGAGTCTCATTAAGGCCTTAGGAGCCTGAGACGACACTGCTTTGGAACCTGTGTTACGTGGTGTAGCCCCAGCAGCTGGGGAGAGCGTTTCTCAAAGGCTCAGGGACCACATGGAGCAGCTTCAAAGGGCTCTGGCATTGAAGCAGCACCAGCAGCCTCAGTAATTTCAGCATATCGGGGCACCTTCAAGGCCATGGGTTGTTAGCATCTGGGGGCTAACACCTTCTGTAGTATTTGGCCAGGCAACCCTAGTCTACAACCTGTACTCTGGAAGTATTGGAGCACACTTAGCAGGCATCGTGACAGTATCTTTCCCTATAGGTGCAATAGCAGTTGCTTGTCCTGCCCAGGCAGCGGGGGAGGTGAGTGGGATGTGTTAGCAGCAGATCTCTGTGGAAAGCCAGAGCAGGTAAGGTTGGAAAAGGATAGACTCCCTGTGCTTGTTGAAAGCACCATTTGATAGCAGCAGTGACACAACCCTATAAATATTTTGTGTGTACACACGGTGTGGTGGTGGTGGTAGTGGCAGTGGGATGATGTTAAAAAGAAAGGCTAGGCTGGAGGTCGTGGCGCACACCTGTAATCCCAGTACTTGGGAGGCTGAGGCAGGAGGATCGCAGGTTCGAAGCCTGCTTCGGCAATTTAGTGAGGCCCTCAGCAACTTAGCGAGATCCTGTTTCCAAATAAAAAATAAAATAGGGCTGAGGGTGAAGCCCAGAGATAGAAAGTCCCTGGGTTCCATCCCCAGTACCACAGAAATAAATAAATAAATATAAAAAGAAAGGCTAGAAGTCCTGAAATCATGCTCTGGGGACAGACTAGGGAGCAGGGAGAACACTGAGCAACTGTTATTTTGACCCTGGTTTTACCACCAGGCAGGGATGGCTTGAGAAACCAGCCCTCCATTCACCAAATGGTCTTCAGAGAGTTGCATTTGGTATTATGCAAAACTCAGATTTAATCATGAGATTAGATAAGAAGCAACCACATTCGCTGTGTAACTTCCAGTAGCAAGCATAGTGGCAGACCCATAGTGAGTCTCTATAAATACTTGCCAAATGAAATCATAAGATATATCATGGGAATATAATAGAGGACATTGTTCATCTCCTCACTTGCTGCTTCCCATGCAAATCTCCTGAGAAATTTGGTTTAGAGCAAGTGTTAGCGTCTCAACAAGCATTCAGAAGTATGAGCCCAAGTCAGGCACGGTGATGCACACCTATAATCCTAGTACTTGGGAGGCTGAGACAGGAGGATTGCATGTTCAAGGACAGCCTCAGCAACTTAGCAAGACCCTGTTAAAAATTTAAAAATAATAATAAAAAGGACCTGGGGTGGGTAGCTCAGAGGGTAGAATGCCCCTGGGTTCAATCCCTAATACCACAGACACAAAAGAAGTATGAAGACTACTTTCCTTCATTTTTACCTTGGTTGCCAGGAGGCTTGGAGCCTAATTGTCAGCTTAACTATAGCAAATATTTAGAACCTAATGGCCATTGTAACTGTGACCTTTTCCTCCCTGGTATTACCTGGATTTTCAGGGAGCAAAACTGCAGCAAGGTCAGTTAGGAGGCTGTTGCTGCAACCCAGGTAGAAACATAGGTGGAAGTTAACGATACAGAGTGAGAGGGAGGAAGGAGTCAAGGATGACCTCTAAGACGCTGGCTTGGGTAAGGAACAGGTGATGCCACTCACCTGGGAAAGAGGTTAAGCAGATGGTACCAAGTTAATTTCGAATATGTAGATTATAAGGTACTTGTGAGGCATTGAAGTCCAAGTGACCTCTAGACTGTTGACTGTGTGGATGGGAGCTCAGAATATGTTGGGACTACAAATGTGTATGGGGGACTCCTCTGCACATAGCTAATGATTGAAACAATGGAAGTGAATAAGAGAGTCAGAGTGAAGTCAGGTGCAGTGGCACACACCTGTAATCTCAGCTACTCAGGAGGCTAACACAACAGGATCACAAGTTTGAGGCCAGCCTGGGCAACTTAGTGAAACCCTGTCTCAAAATACATACATACATACATACATACATACATACATTAAAACGGCTAGGGATGCAGTTCAGAAGTCAAGTGCTCCTAGGTTCAATCCCCAGAAACACACACACTTCTCACAGTATTAGAATGGGAAGAGAAAAATCTGAGAAAGACAGTGAAAAGAAATGGCAGAGAGATAGAAAGTAAAGATTTAGGAGCCAGGCGTGGTAGTGCATGCATGTTATCCCAGTACTTGGGAGGCTGAGACAGGAGGATCACAGGTTCAAGGCCAGCCTCAGCAACTTAGTAAGGCCCTCAACAACTTTGTGAGACCCTGTTTCAAAATAAAAAATAAAATAGGGCTGGGGGGAATAGCTTGGAGATAGAATGCCCCCCAGTACCATAAAAATAAAAAGGAAAGTAAAGAAAAGAAAGATGTAGATGTGAAAGAAGCCAAGAGAAGAAAGGTTTTACGAAATGGACAGCAGTGTTAAATGAAACGGAGAAATCAAGTAATAGAAGGCCCAAGTATCCATGGGACTTAACAACAAAATGACCTTTGGTCACTGAGGGCTGGCTCAGTGAAATGGAGTGGAAATTAAATAGAAACGGGCAGGGAGTGGGAAGTTTGGCTGAGAAGAGGTGGTGAGCAAGTGCAGGTTGTAGGTGTTTGTGTCATCAAACTAAGGGACAGTTGTCTTTTGAAGTTTGTGTATATGTTTAAATGTCGATCAGCAGAAGGCTGTAGGCAGGGAGAGGTTGAAAATATAGCAGGAGAAGAGGTCCAGTGAAATGCTTAGAAGGCTGGGAGAAGATGAGAAATGAACTTAGATACCGTATTAGGCTCACAAGGAGAAAGTACATATTTTCTACATTGATGACAAGGTGCTTCAGCCAGCATTCTCACTGCTGTGAAACAAAATACCGACGACCACAACGTAGAGGAGGAAAGATTTATTTGCTGACAGTTCTGGAGGTTTCAGTCCATGTGAGGCCGGGTCACGTCTGCAGAGCTCAGGGCATAATGGCAGGAAGCAAACAGCAAGAAGGGGTTCTGTGGACATAAGTACACCCCCAGTGACCTGCCTCCTTCAGCCACACTCCATCTGCCTAGGCTACCACCCAATCCATTACAATGGATTTATCCACCGAAGAGATCAGAACCCTCCTGATTCAGCTATATCACCTCTGAACATCAATACATAAGCTCTGCAGGGGACATTCTATATTGAAACCATAACCCAAGGAACAGAGAAAGAATAGTCATGAATAGACTACACTTACAGTACAGGAAATAAAGGGGGCTTTTTTTCTGTGATGTTTCCTTTTTTTCTGCAAAATCAGAGTATATATTAGTGGGATAGTGATTGGTGCTCTTGACAATGTGAGGAATGTGGAAAGTGGGAATACCCACAGTATAGCCAGAGACTTGCCAGATACCATGGAGGGCCCAGTAGAGAACAGTTTCCTTCAACGTTTTGGTGTAACAGAATCACATGGGGGTATTTGTTAGAATGCAGGTTCAAGAGTATCAATATGCCTTACTAGATCTAAGTAGAGGGCCCAGGACTCTGCATTTTATTTATTTATTTATTTATTTGTGTGTGTGTAAGGGACAGTGGTTTATTTTTTAAATGGCATTTTATATAGCTTAAAATGTTCCAAAATGAACATATATAGCGTTATAGGTAAAAATAATAATTGAGGACTCTGCATTTTCAACAAGTGCCCAGTTGATTCTGATATAGCAGCTCTTCATATCTCACCTTGAGAACTACTGATGGGGCATGGGGGGGTATAGTCATCCCTCAGTATCAGCAAGGGGATGAGTTCCAGGACCCCCCCACACACACACACAGTGGATACCACAATCCTCATATACTCAAGTCCCTATATAAAATGGCCTACAATTTGCACATAACCTATGTACATCCTTCCATATACTTTAAATCATTTCTAGATTTCTTATGATACCGATACAATGTAAATGCTGTGTAAACGGTTGCTATACAATATTGAGTAGGGAATAATGACAAGAAAAAAGTCTGTCCTCAGTACAGATGCAGTTTTTTGTTTTTTGTTTTTTGTTTTTTTGCGGTACTGGGGATTGAACCCAGGGATGTTCTACCTCCACGCTACACCCCTGGCCCTATTTTTTAGAAACTGGGTCTCACGAAGTTGCGGAGGGCCTCACTAGGTAGAGAGAGAGAGAGAGAGAGAGAGAGAGAGAGAGATTGAGAGAGAGAGAGGGAGAGGGAGAGGGAGAGGGAGAGAGAGAGAGACAGGGAGAGGGAGGGAGAGAGAGACAGGGAGAGGGAGAGAGAGAAAGAGACAGGGAGAGAGAGAGAGACAGGGAGAGGGAGGGAGGGAGGGAGAGGGAGGGAGAGAGAGAGAGAGAAAGAGCGCTGAGGCTGGCCACAAACCCGGATCCTCCGATCTCCACCTCTCAAGTACTGGGATTACAAGCGTGTGCCACCACACCCGGCTCAGTTTTTTTTTTTTAAACAAAATATCTCTGGTCTGAAGTCGATTGAATCCATGGGTGTGTCCTGTGGTTTGGACGAGTGTCCTTGTGTCCAAAGGCCCGTGTGCTGACGGTTTGGTCCCTAGGGTGGCATTGAGGGGGAGATGCAGGAACGTTTGAGAAGCAGAGCCTTGTGGGCGTCCTTAGGCCCTTGAGGGGATTATGGGACCCTGGTCTCTTCCTCTTGCTCTTTGTTTCCTGTCTCTTGAGGTAAGCTGTTTGCTCTGCTCTGCACTCCCACTGTGATATTCTGCCCCTACCAGAGGTTCAAAATTACAGGGTCACCTGATTTTGGATGGGAACCTCCAGAACTATGAGCCCAAATAACTCTTCTCTTTATAAGCGAATTGTCTCGGGGGTTTTCTTATGGTGATGGAAAGCTGACTAGCAGAGTGCAGAACCATGGAGATGGAGGGCGGGCTTTACTTTAGTATGGAGTTGTTGTTTTTATTAATAAAACAGGAGGAATTGTTAGTGGAGGGGAAACAATTAAGGAGACAAAAAGGAATAACTGTTAGGGTAAATTTCCTAAAAGTTGATACAAAGAATTGGACAAAGGTATGATAAAAAAAAAGAAAGGAAAGCCGGGCATGGTGGTGCACATTTGTAAAAATAAATAAATAAATAAAAGGAAGAGAGAGAACCCTTGGACAGCAGAAGGGTTATATCTTTCACTAAAGATCATCTCTCCTATTAAGATAAGAGAAAGGAAGTAAAGATAGATACTGAAGCAGGTAACATTGATAGTTTCACCTCTGAAATTATTCCCCCCAGCAATATCTCCAACATGCTTGACAAAGAGAAAAAAACATCAATAATAATAGTCGAGTATTGAGTTCTTTTCAAGTACCTGTCCTGAAATATGTCATTTAATTTTTGAAATAACTCAAGTAGTAGGTCCTATCACCATTTCATAGAGGAAGGAATAGGTTAGAGAACAGATAAGTAACTTGCCCAAGGACGCACAGATCTTAAGTGATAATGCCTGAGTAATCAAAACTACAATCCATGCTTGTCTGCAGATATTATACTGCTAGCCTTATATAACTTATATGAGGAAGGGGGTGGCAATTTGTGTGATAGTTAGCATTGATGATACCCCTGTCTTAGTCAGTTTTCTGTTGCTATGAGAAAATACCAGAAACTGAGTAACTTATAAAAAAATAGAAGTTTATTTGGCTCATGGTTTGGAGACTGGGAAGACCAAGAGCATGACACCAGTATCTTTTCTTTTTTTGGTATTAGGGATTGAGCCCCAGGGGTGTTCTACCTCCAAGCTACACCCCCCAGCCCTTTATATTTTCATTTGGTTTTTAATTTTGAAACAGGATCTCTCTAAGTTGCTAAGTTGCCAAAGCTGGCCTTGAACCTGCGATCCTCCTGCCTCACCTCCCAAGTACTGGGTTTACGGAAATGTGCCACCACCTCCAGCTAGCATCAGCATCTTCTAGCATCTGGTGAACGCCTTCTGGCTGCATCATAAAATGGCAGGGGGCGGGGGAATAATGCATTCCCAGAGAATGACCTCCATCCATTCTTGAGAGCAAAGCCCGTGTGAACTAATACCTCCCATTAGACCCCACTTCCCAACACTGCCACATTGGAAGTTAACATGAATTTTTGGGATCACATTTCAAACCATTGTAACCCCTCTTACATGTGAGATTGAAACTTTGTCCTTCAGGACCCCTCTCCAGTGAGTCTCTTTCTTCCTACCATCACCTCAACTCTGGTGGATGGTTTCCTAACTGATTTTTTTTCTTGAATATCATTTATGACTTTTTCTGTGGCAAGTGGCAGAAAATCAGACTCAAGGAAAACAGGAAAGGAGAGAGAGAGAAAAAAAGAATTGATTAACCCACATAATTGAAAACTTCAGGAGAAGTGACTTCAGGCTTAGCTGGATAGAAGCTCAGATAATACTGGTTTCCTATTTCCTTGGTAGCCTAGAACTCCCACTCTGTTTCCTTTATCCTCATTTTTTTGTTTTGTTTTGTTTTGTTTTGTTTTTGTGGTGATACAGGGGATTGAACCCAGGGGCATTCTACCTTCAAGCTACACCCCCAGCCCTTCTTAAAATTTTTTTGTTTTGAAACAGGGTCTTGCTAGGTTGCTGAAAGTCTTACTAAGTTGCTGAGGCAGGTCTTGAACCTGCGATCCTCCTATCTCAGCTTCCTAAATCTTGGACTTACAGGTGTGCACCACCACACCCGGCCTATCCTCACAATTTGTCTGGTGACTCATAGCCGGCTCCTGCATAACACAATGGTTCTAGCAGTCAAATAAAGAGCTTTCCCCCCATACAATTAGAAATCCTGGGCTTCAGAATCAGTAGCCAGATTTGCTGAACCAATCATTTCTGACCATCCCTGGAGTTGACGGGGAAGTCAGTTCTACCAAAAACACACCAGCTATGAGGGGTTCAAGCGATTCTTCAAAGGAGATTCAGAGAATGGTTTTTACTGAAAAAGGGGGGTATGGAGATGATGAAGGGGAGACAACGTGTTCTCCATGCCTTTCTCCCATCTCCCCCCCCCCACACCCATCAGCGTCTTGTGCGCATTGTCAGGCTCCTGTGGAAGTCGCTGACCTGTGGCAGAGGGGGAAGGCTTCATGCTCTCTACAGCTCTTCCGACTCTATCAGAGCATGTCTGTGTCTTTACATCTTTGTCATTTCCTTGTCTCAGCATCTTTATTGGCTCCCACTGCCCACAGAAGAGTGACTTTCAAGATCAGTTTTCAGTGTTCACTATATCAGTATTCCTTGCTGTTTTAAAGTACTGGAATACTGATATTTCTGTTGCTTTGATACTGTTATTTTGCAGCTTAAAAGATCTGAAACTTGAATCATTTATGTTGTGAGACATAACAGAGATATGCTTCATTAAAATTTAGAATCAAATAGAGGTGGACATATTTAAGAAGCCATCTTCTATACTTCCAAAATCCTCAAGAAAAAGAAGGTAATAACCAACTAAGCAGAGCTTCTAATGCAAGAGTAATTTGTGTGTAGGTGTGTGTGGGGGTACTGGGGATTGAACCCCAAAGCATTCTACCTCTGACCTACAGCCCCAGCTCCCCCTTTTTAAATTTTTTTTGTTTTGTTTTGAAACAAGGTCTCACTGGGTTGCTGAGTGTTTCACTAAGTTGCTGAGGCTGGTCTTGAACCTGTGATCCTCCTGTCTCAGTGTCCTAAGTGATGGAATTACAGCCATGTACCACCACGCCCAGCTTAATGCAAGAATAATTCTTACCTATCACAAAGATTTTCCAACAAATGGAATACGAACAGAACACAACTGGTATTAATATGGCGTTTGCATTAGAATTTTCATTTATATAAGATGAGATAGGAAGTTGAAGACAATCAGAAATACTTTCTTTGAAGCAAAGAAAAATACAGTTTGTAAATGTCTTATCCATTTCGGTACAATAGCAAAATATCCTAAACTGGGTAATTTATAAATAATATTCATTTATTTCTCATGGTTCTTTCTGGAGGCTGGGAAGTCCAGTCAAAGCGCCAGCAGACTGGGTGTCTGGGGAACTCACCTGCTCCACTGACGGGCACCCTCTGTCCACAGGTGGCTCCTTGCTGCTGTGTTTTCACGTGACAGAAGGATGGAAGGACAGAAAAGGGGAAAGGGGAAAACTCATTTCCTCAGCCCTTTTAATTTTATTTATTTTTTTGTGGTACTGGGGATTGAACCAGGGGCATTCTACCCTTGAGCTATACCCCCAGCCCTGTTCTATTTTTTTATTTTGAAACAGGGTCTCACTAAGTTGCTGATGCTGGTCTTGAACCTGCAATCCTTCTGTCTTGGTCTCCCAAATACTGGGATTACAGGTGTGCACCACTGCACCCAGCATAGCCCTGAAGCCTTTTTTAAAGGGCCCTAATTGCACCCTTGACAGTGGAAGCCTCATGACCTAATCACCGCATACAGGCCCCGCTTCTTAATACTGTTGTGGTGTGGATTAGGATTCAGCATGGATATTGGAGGAGCACAAACATTCAAAACTATAGGAGTTATCAATTTAAAAAAAAAGTTCTGTCCCTGCAAAGAAACAAAACATTGCCTCTCCCCCCCAAGATCTTCTAAAATTTATCAACCAAAAGATTGTTTGAAGATCTTACTCTGGTTTATGCTGCTCTAACAGACTACCTGAGACATGAGAAATTTATTGGCCCATAGAGGCTAGGAAGTCCAAGATCAAAAAGATTAGCACCTAGCAAGAGCCATCTTCTGCATCATCCTGTGGTGGAAAGAGGGAGGGTGACAGAGAACAAGAGGGGGCCAAACTCAACCTTTATTTTTCTTGTACTACGGATTGAACCCAGGGGCATTCTACCTCTGAGCTATACCCCCAGCCCCCCCTTTTTTTTTAATTTTGAAACAGGGTTTTGCTGAGTTGCTGAAGATCTTACTAAGTTGTTGAGGCTGGCCTCTAACCTGAAATCCTCCTCTCTCAGCCTCCCAAGCATTGGGATTACAGGTGTGCACCACCATGCCCTGGCCAAACTCATCCTTTTATTAGGAGCCTGGTCTCATGATGACAACATTGTTTCATTCATTACAAGGTGGAGGTGGATGAATCTCCTCTTAAAAGTCCCATCTTGAGGCACCGTTGCACTGGAGACTTGGTCGCGAGCACATGGACGTTAGGATACCAAGGCAAACTACAGCAATGGGCTAGAGAAATATATTGCTAACTATCTCCTATCATTCCCTCACCCAGCATAGATTCCAAAAGAAGTTTTTAGCAACTGGAATTTTTTTTTACAACTCCATGGTGACATCATAGATGAAGTAAGTATACTATTTTTAAATGATCGCAATTCCATGTCATTTTTAACCTCAAATTTATTTTATGTAGTATGTATATATGTATGTTTGTATGTATGTATGTATTTATACTGGGGATTGAACCCAGAGGCATTCAACCTTCAAGCTACACAACCAGCTATTTTTATTTTTTATTTTGAAACAGGATCTAAGTTTCTGAGGCTGGCCTTGAACCTGCGATCCTCCTGTCTCAGACTCCCAAGTACTGAGATTACAGGCATTTGCTACCATGCCCAGCTATACAGTGCTTTTAAAAAATACATCCCTCACAGTCTTCTCCTTGGCTCAGTATTACAAATTAGGGAAGCATGCTATATGTGAAAGCCTTATAAAAGCTGTATTAGGTTGTATTATTATTACTAATGTGTTTGTTCAGGAAATAAGCATAAAAATTGGAGCATAGAAATGCAGACTTAGAAGGGATGTAGTAGATAAGGAAAGGCACCACCAGAGGGTGATCCGCAGGGAAGCCGCCTCACGAGAGCTCATTCCTTTTGCTCATAGCCTCCCTGTGGTGACTGAGGCGAGGCCATTGTGACTCCATATGGGACACTCTTGAGGGCAGGGCTTGCTCTAAAGGCCCCCAGTGAGGTGGCTGAGGCTTCCTGGTCTGACTGCAGTTTAACTTCTTCCTCTGCTTCATCCTCCTTCTTCCCCCTTCCTTTCGCAGGTGTTGACCCCAAATAAACATCCAACACCCAAACCCCAACTCAACATCTCCCAAAGACCCCAACCTGTGGCAAGTGATTTTAGAGATTACCTAATCCAAACCCTTTTTGAAAGAATAAAGCTTATTTTTTTCCAAATTCAAAATTATTCTCACTGCCTATAAAGTGAATATCTAGGTAGGGAAAAAATCGCTCACAATGTTGGCAGCCATCTTTGGGGACCAGGCGCCATAATCTTAGCTTACTGTTTCAACCTTTGACTATATCAGACTTTACTTATCCCTTGGATGATTATTATTTTTCCCTAGTTTTTCACTTGTATATGTCATAGTACAGTAAACATTTTTGTTCATTAATGTTTTTATGTATTCTAAATTATTTTCCTAGGCTGTGGATTACCAGGTATAGAATTACTGGGTTAAATGGTATGCTGTTTAAAAAGGTTTTAAGAGTTTTCCAAAGGGTTGAACTAGTTTTTACTATCAACGGTACAAACAGGGCAATGGGGTGCCCATTTTAGTGCGTTTACACTATCATTTTATAGAAGAGATAATTATTGGTTAAATGCTAATTTGTGACAGTGCCGCATCTCTTGTGTCTTAGGTTAGATTAATTCCCTTTGGCCAAATGTGTAGAAACCCTGAAAGTGTCAAGCAACCCTTTTCACCAGCTCACCAGTATTCCTAACTCTCAGGCAGGAATGGCAGCTCTCAGGTATGTTTGTGGGAAAAGCCGAGCAGGTAGATAGTTAAAGTGCAGAGAGGGTGAGGACTCAGCTCAGTGGTGGGGCACTTGCCTAACATGCGTGAGCCCCTGGGTTCAATCCCCAGCCCTGCAAAAACAAATGAAAAAAAAAAGCTGCAGAGATTCTTCCCTGAGGAGTGGTAGGGCTCCCAGAGTGGGCTTGAAGAGAACCAGCAAAAGCGCGTCGGGGTCCAGGTCCCACGTGGCTCCACCTGTTTCCAGGGTGGTGCTGTGCTAGGTAGTAGAAATGGATCCAAACACTGCAAGAAACAAGGGACACCCTCACAGTGGTGTTATTTTATTTACAAAATGATGACATTTGGTTACGCTTCCATAATGTTTTGTTTTGTGGTACTGGGGATTGAACCCAAGGCTTTCCACCTCCGAGCTGCACCCCCAGCCCTATTTTATTTTTTATTTTGAAACAGGGTCTCACTAAGTTGCTAAGGGTCTCATTGGGTTGCTGAGGCTGGCCTCAAACCTGTGATCCTCTTGTCTCAGCCTCCTAAATACGGGGATTACAGGCTTGCGCCACCATGCATAATTTTAATAGTATACATTGTGTCAAATAAAATAGATTCTGAGATGTGTACTGACATTTTCATCTTCAAGATGAGGAAAGTGCTGTGCAGATAGTTTTTAAAACTTCTACAGGTCTCACAACTAGGGTGTGAGAAACTCATATTTAAATCCAGCTGGGTCCGAGTTGGGCATCCAGAATTTCCCGTTACACCATGTTGACCTGCAGGACATTAAAAAAAAAAAATTAAACCCAGCACCAACAGCCTTCTTTTGATAACTTCAGAAGCTCTGGGGAACAGAGCATTGACGAGAAGAGAAGTTGAAATACAGCCCCAGCCACAAGCCCCCTGAAGATTTTCCATTACTTTGTAGCTAACAAGTTTATGGCAATTTAAATTCAGTCCAGGTACTTAAATATTGGGCACTAGGAATGCAAAGATACACAGGGTGCTGGTTTAGACAGTCGTGTCAGTTTTGACACATTTCAAAGGCAGGGGCAAAGGGGAGAGCTGGTTAAGGCCTGGCACTCTGATCCGGTGGCAGATGCCCAGGGTAAGCCAGCGGAGCCCACGGCAGGCTGACACCCCACGCAGAAATCACAACTGGTCTCTTCCGTGCACACTGCTGCCACTGCCAGAGGGATGTGGCCTGATTAAAGAGGCACGCATTTGCTCAGAGTCCTCTTGATACTAAAGGAAGCCTGTTTCTCTGGTTTTTCAGGATGAAGACCCCAACTGCCTTTTTTCATGGTATCCTTTGTCAAGTCCCTCCGAGTGCCCCATTCATGCGGGACGTGAGAATTTGGCTCTCAGAGAAGAGGCCTGTGACTCCCGCTAGAGGGCGCTTGCTGCTGGCTCTGAGCTAAGTGCCATGTCTGGGGGGATTGGAAGTCTTGCTTCTGTGATCAGCCGGCAGTCCGATCCACAAAAAGCTCCTGGTGCTTGGTTGGTTTGTTCTGGAAAAATGGTTGGAGAGCGTTCCCTTAAGCAGCTGGGAAAGGAGAAGGGAAGGGTGAGAGGATATCCTGCCCACCTCACTCTCCCTTCCTTCCCTGATCCTGCCTTTGAACAGCAGGCCCTCCAGGGGACAGAGGCAGAAGGCTGTCACCTGCCTTCAGGAGCACCACGCCACCACGCCGCCATGCCATGCCGCTCAGAGCCTGCGATGTTTGCAGGAATAGATTAACCATGGAGGAGTTGCAGGAACTCCCAGCTCAGCACACCCAGGAAGAGGGGAGCAGGGAGACGCAAAGATTTATGAGGGAGAAAGAAATCATGCAAGAAAAGGAAATTAGAAAGCAAGCAAGCAGAATATCCAAAAGATAACCACACACCATGCATAGCAATGAAGTTTCCATGACTCCCTTTGGCTCCCGTCAGTCTGCTTAATAATTGATATTAACTCTCCCTTCACTCTGCAAATGGTGTGTGTGGGGGGCGGGGCTTGCCAGACACTTCCTAGTGGTACCCGCCACTGTCCCTGGAGGAAGATCGGGATGCCCCAAGGATTTCTCAGATGGAGCGACAGGCTCCATGTGCCCGCCATGTGCACACAGTAACAGGGTGAGACCGTGGCAGCTAGTGAGTGGATTTTGCACGGCAGTGCTGAGACCTTCAGGCGCCTCAGGAGGTGTCTCAGGTGTCAGCAGATGAGTGGATTGGGAGATGGAGGCAGCGCTTAGACTGCGGGACACCTGTGGAAGAACGATGCCACCTGGATCCCATCTCTGGTTGGGTCTTGTACAGTTGACGTGCAGCGCGCGCGCGCGCGCGTGTGTGTGGGGGGTATGTGGCATGCTCTGCCCCCCCCCACACCCCGGCCACCGTCCCAGGCCAGGCCCATTCCCCTCCATACCTGGGCTTGCTGCTAGTTTTCCCCGGCTTCACTCTCTTCTTTCCAGTCTGGACTGTGCACGCTGCTGCCAGAAACTTCCCCAAACGTCTATCCCTTGCTGTGTCCCTCCCAGATAGGAATTCTCCTATGGTGGGAGTCACAAACAAGTCATGTCAGTCCTGCAGATATGCTTTGTTTGACCTGTGTGATGCTTTTAAAAATATTTTGATTTGTTTCCAACATTAAAGAAAGGAAGATACAAAATCTGAATGTCTAGGCTTTTTGGAAAAATCAGAGGATTTGGCAACTGCAGGACTACATTTCCACATTGTAATTGACTGGCGTGGAGGAGCAACTGCTGTCTTCAGATGGGGCACGAATGTCATCCTGCCACGTGCTTACTGGCCGTTCCTGTGTCTTCTTCAGTGAAGTATCTACTCAAGTCCTTTGCCTATTTAAGGACAAATGGATTGCTTGTTGTCATTGTCAGAGTTCTTCTTTGTGTGTGTGTGTGTGTGTGTGTGTGTGTGTGTGGTACTGGGAATGGAACCCAGGGGCCTTCTACCTCAGAGCTGCACCCCCCAGCCCTATTTTTTATTCTTTATTTTGAAGCAGGGTCTAACTAAGTTGCGGAGGGCCTCACTAAGTAGCTGAGGCTGGCCGCGAACCTGGATCCTCCTGTCTCAGCCTCCCAAGTACTGGTATTACAAGCGTGTGCCACCACTCCCGGCTCTTCTTTACTTTTAATTAGACAATTCCTCCTTATTCCACCCCCTGTTACAGTTAATGCTTTAAATTATCAGTATTATTACTATCGTTAGTAGTAGTGGTGGTGGTGGTTGGTAGTATTTTGGTACTGGGGATTGAACCCAGGGGCATTCTACCAGTCCTTTTTATTTTTATTTTATTTTGAAACATGGTCTTGCTAAATTGCTGAGGCTGGCCTCGAACCTATAATCCTCCTGTCTCAGCCTCCCAAATTCTAGGATTACAGGACTCCATGCCTGGCTAATTCTTTAAACTTTCTCTGTTCAAATTGTTAGGTGACTTGATTCTGATTTTTTAGGTGGCTGCTAATATTTATTCTCTGATAAACTGAAAGGAATTACAGAACAGAAATAAGAAAAGACGCTTTGAAGCTAGATACATTTGCATTTGGATCCCAGTTTTGCCACTTCTGTATGGTCTTAGACAAGGTATTTAACCTTTCTGAACTTGCATGTTATCATCTGTTAAATAGGAAAATAATGCCCCACCTCACAGGATTATCTTAAGGATTAGAGATAATATACATAAATAGAGATTAACATGTCACAGAGATTAATACTTAGTAATGACTCAATAAATCCCACAGCAGCAAGTGATCAAGAGCTGGAAATATGTTTTAGTTATTGTTGTTTTTGTTTTTGTTTTGTTTTTTGCAGTACTGGGGATTGGACCCAGGGGCATTCTACCACTGAGCTATACCTCCAGCCCTTTTTATTTTTTATTTTGAGTCAGGGTCTCGCTAAGTTACTGAGGGTCTGACTACGTTGCTGAGACTGTCCTCAAACCTGCAATCCTCTCCTCTCAGCCTCCCAAGTTCTGGGATTACAGGCTTGCACCACCATGCCTGGCATGTGAGTGTTTTATAGGTAAGAGTCAAGCTACATTTGATGAAAAGGTCCTCATTGTTAGTTAGTGAAAAGTGTCCTTACTGGTACTTGTGTGCTCCTGTTGGCGATGGTTGTTCTGGAAGATCCGCATGCACTGGGGACCCTTTGGGAGCTCATCGTGAACATAAGGTCTGGTCTTCAGCTTCACAGGGTCTATGTTATCATCACCCCAGCAGTCAACAAGCTTTGAAGCTGAGTCATGTCAACAAAACTCACATAGTCATCTTAGTCTTTAGGATAACTGGCACGACTCGCTCTTTCAGGAATTGACCTATTACTCAGGCACTGCCTGTCATGAAGGTTAGAAAGTGATTATTCTCATATTCAGTGCAACTTAGCTTTAAGCTAACATGATCAAGTTTCTATTGAAAAAGCAGAAATGATAAAATATCAGAGGCACCACTGCAATGCTTACGACAATAACTATATAGTTTACCAGTTCTGACGTTTTTATATATTCATGTTTTGCGTGTAAGGCTTTAGGCTGCCTTAGAAAATGTTAGGGCTGAGCCAAGCGTGGTGGCGCACGCTTGTAATCCCAGTACTTGGGAGGCTGAGATCGGAGGATCTGGGTTCGCGGCCAGCTTCAATTACTTAGTGAGGCCCTCCGCAACTTAGTGAGACCCTGTTTCAAAATAAAGAATAAAAAATAGGGCTGGGGGTATAGCTCAGAGGTAGAATGCCCCTAGGTTCAATCCCCGGTACTGCAAAAAAAAAAAAAAATGTTAGGGCTGGAATCAGGAATAAACACAATGAAGGAGTCATAAGAGGTAACTTATAGGTTGCCAAGTAGAGGGTAAGTCTGAGCATGGATCGAGCTGGAAAACTGCCAGCCAGAGACCTGTGAGCAGCTCCTGCACTCGAGTGGGGAAGCGGGAGTCCTTTGAGAGGACCTTCCTCAGCTTCTGAGAGGGTCCTCTTAGTGGTCTCTTTGGTCTGGCAAATGGAAGGCAAGTATCCACTTGTCCTTGGGGAAGTCTGCTCCAAACCCCTTAAATATTCTATTTGGATCTATTATCTGGAGTGTGACCAAATACCTGCAGAATTGGGACATTTTTTTTTCCCTACAACTGGATTTGAGCTGTGGTTTCAATTCTGAAAATTGTGTGTGCAAGAAAGTCATGGGGTTGCTGGGTGCAGTGGAGCATGCCTGAAATCCCAGTACTTGGGAGGCTGAAACAAGGATCTCAGGTTTGAGGTCAGCCTCAGTAACTTAGTGAGACCCTCAGCAACTTAGCAAGACCCTGTTTCAAAATTAAAAATAAAAAGGGCTGGGAGTGTAGCTCAGAGGTAGAATGCTCCTGGGTTTAATCTGGAAAGAAAGAAAAAAAAGGAAAGAAAGGAGGGAGGGAAGGAGGAATGGGGTTGTAGCTCAAGCATTTGCACATTGAGAGCAGAAGACCAGGTTATGGCAGGTGTGACACCTGGGTCTGATCATCTCTTTACTGCACAACAAAGACCAGACCGGAGAGGACATGGACGGGGCGGTTGGTGCGCCACACAGTTTCATGTGGTACAGAACACGCCATTTTTAATCGCATAATAAGGGCCACGCTGTACCCTGTAAAAGGATGGAAGACAGTAGATGCTCCCGTGTATGCAAACAGAGAAATGGGGTGAACTCTGAAGATGGGAGCCTTTTGTGTCTGCTGGAGGTGGGGCGTGGATTCTGGGCATGGAGAAGTAGAGGTGTTGTCAGCTACTCTCTGTTGGTTGCCCCTTGTTCCAAGGCCAGTCGTTTACTGTACTTTTGGACAGGCACTGGCCGTGTTTGGGCAGTTGAGGACTCTGGTAATGTGCACACTTAAGGCACAGTGTGTGGCATGAGCTGCTGTTCCTGAAGAATTGAGATACAAGATAAGAGACGAGAGCAGGAACTCGGTACCTTCATATTCAAGTACAAGGGCTCTGGCGAGAGGATGTGTGACAGGCAGAGGATTTATGGGACAGGTGAGCTTTTCCCAGTGACTGCTGGAGGAGCTGAGATGGGAACCCTGATAAAAGGCTGGACTTCCTGCAGCCTCAGAGGACAGAGGCTTGAGCTGTTGTTAAATAGTGAAAAGCCCGAGAAGGTGAGCACTTGGGGGCTCCAAGCACACATATTTAATACCGTAGAGAGGACAAAATCTCCGACGCTATCAGAAGTGGGAGCTCAAGCCTAGGACGAGGTTAATGCTTTTTGGTGGTGGGCAGCCACACAGAAAGGACGTTTTCTCTCCTCCGTTCAGCCCCCCTTTCTCTTGCTATACTTGAGACTCTGAGTGGGGTCAGAGAGCCTTGCCCATGTTCATGTTCATACAGGACTCTCCTCTCTGGAGCTCCTTTTCTCCTCCTCCTCCTCCTCCTCCTCCTCCTTCTCCTCCTCCTCCTCCTCTTCTTCTTCTTCTTTTTCTTCTTCTTCTTCTTTTGTTTTTTTTTTTTTGCATTCTACCTCTGAACCACACCCCCAGCCCTTTTTAATTTTGAAATAGGGTCTCACTAAGTTGCCGAGGGTCTTGCTAAATTGCTGAGGCTGGCTTTGAACCTTCGACCTTCCTGTCTCCGCCTCCCAAATACAAATACAGGGATTACAGCTCCTTCTAATAGCACACCTTGCTCATGGCTCCTGCAGTTGACTGGCTCTGACGCTCTGCTCTGACTCCGTTTCTGTGCTTGACTCTTGTTTTGCTCTGCACTCTTCGCTGTGAAGAACTGGCTGTCCTTTCTGACTTAGGCCTTTATGATCCCTTGGACTTTTGGTCGTCTCTGTTTTTACTTGTCTTCTTTCTTTCTTCCTTTCTCTTTCTTGTTCTAGAAAAGGATTTAAAGTGATTATAAAGTTGATCAAGATCAAATTAAAAGTAGATGAACAGAAGGGAAAAACAAGGATGGGCATAAAGAAGAGATAAAAAAATATATCCCTAAGAATCCCAGTTGGTGGTTTCATGTGGGCCATCTTGTTGGGGATCAACAGGAGGAGGAGAGCTCACCCACTGTCCAAGCCACAGAGCTCGTGAGGTACAAACAAGCACAGCGGCCGACTCCGGACACTAAAACTAGGAACAAAGGTTGCCTCAAAAATGCCATGAAGAAAATCTCGTGTAATGTAATGAAGAGGAGCCTAAGCAACAAATCCTGTGGTAGGCGCTGGCATGGAATTTGTTAGGGTGACCACACCAAAGCTCAGTTCAGCGAATGCAGTTCTCCAGGGAGGTAGCTCACAAGATCTGCTGGTCAATGTTTGTTTGGTTGGTTTGGGTCCTGGGGATTAAACCCAGGGCCATCCTACCTCCAAGCTACACCCCTGTCAGGGTGAGCGGATAGCTCCGTGCAGAGTCCTAAGGAGTTCCCCGGCCTGGGAAGGGAAACTCACCTCAGGGCCCCCGGGGTCCTTGGGTCTGTGTAAAAAAGAATTTCAACACACGCCAGTCAGAGAAAAGACAGAGGTTTAATTCAAGAAAAAGGGAAGCACATTCAGGAAAACGTGGGCCACCTCAAGATGTGAGAGCAGCCGCCCCGACTTCTTACAGTCTCTTTTTATAGGCACTGGAGATGGGGAGGGGGTGGTTAGAGGTACTCGGTGGGAAAATGCCTCCTTTCTTTGAAGTTTTTCCACAGGCAGAAGATGTGGATTCCCTCTGGACAGGTCTTCCAGGAGCAGAGATGAGTGGAGAGTCTGATGGCCAGCGGGTGGCCAGCTGAGTGTAAGGCTTTTTAACAACAGGTGTGATCTTTTGGAGTTCTGGTGGAAGGTGAAGTTCTTTCTCTTCCAAAACTAATCTCCTCAGGAATGTCAGATGTGAAGCTAGCCCATTGTGTTCTTAAAGATATGGGTCTTGCCTCTTTGGGCATGTCCCAGGCAAGCCTGCAAGGCAAGCTTAGGACTTTAGATTAGATTTTTAATTGTATTCTCCTTCCCTTCCCATCTTGTCTCCTTTCTACCTAAAATTTTATTTCTTCTATTCTACCTTATCACCCCCAGCCCTTTTTATTTTGAAACAGGGTCTCGCTAGGTTGATGAGAGTCTCACTACTTACTGAGGCTGTCCTCGGACCTGCAATCCTCCTGTCTCAGCCTCCCAAGTACTAGGATTACAGGTGTGTGCCACCACACCCAGCCTCACCTGACTTTTGATGTCAATATGCAGGTGTCCAAGGTGGTCAGAACTGGGCAAAGACAGGACCCTCTGAGTTCTTACCAAGAGGGCATACCATATTCTATGTCATCATCAGTCACACTGCCTTCCCTCCACTCACAGCCAAACAGTGCCCCTGGATTGAGTTGCTACATTTATCCTTTTCCCCCATTTCAGCTTGGGACAATAAGAGGTCTCCCTCTTACTAGCTGTAATTATGAAAATGAGCAGTCATTAGCTCCAGCTAGTCCTGGCTCCCCTGAGGCTCATCAAGCCCTTATTCACACAGAACGGTGACCAGTGGCCCTCACTACCCTGACGCGCTTCGGTCCGCTTGAGGCCCTAAACAGCAGCTGACTGAGCTCTGCGCCCGGGCCCTTCCTGTGTTCCCTTTGTCCCATGAACCCAGAGGAGGGTAACTCTTTTATTAAGACCCATCTAGGAAAAGTTAAATAGCTTGTTGATTTCCCCTAAACACTGTGAGTTGTTTTCAAGTCTCCTTAGGTGGCGCTGGTTGGGGGCAGGAAGAATGTTTGACTCATGTTTGAGAATTGTTCTCCAATAAAGGGATTTAAAAAAAAATAGATTCCATCTGTGTGACTTTCATTCATCCACAAAGCTTCTCTTTATTTAAGGGGAAAAAATCTGTATTATACTAACAATGTGCATTACCAAAGCCCTCAAATTAAATCGGAAGAGAATTGAGGGAAAAGGGCTATTAAAACACTTGAATTATTTACTGACGTTGAGTAAGGAGGAAGAAAATAAAAGGCGGCTTCCTCTGCCTCCTACTTCTCCCCTGCTTCTCTCTGCGTATATCAGATGCTGATGAGGGAGATAGCCTTAGGGAATGGTATGGGGGTCCGTGGGAACATGGTATTGCCACGGCTTTAATGGACTGCCATCTGGACCTCAGACGGGCTGTGGGTTCGGCCGCCATCCTGCCCTGCTCCCCCACTTCATAGCATTCCCAGAATCATTCAGTCCATTACGCACGGAGTTCCCACTATGCCCACAGCACAGTGACGTATAATTGGGGGAAAGGAGAGGCTTAAAGAATTGAAAGATGTGGTTTCCTTAGGAAGAAAAGCCCCACATGAAATAAGTAGAGCACTACATTTAACAAGTCTATAAAATTCTGTACCACGTTAAAGGAGAGGAGGGGAAAGAGAAGTAAGATTTATCAATCGCCTCCTATTTGCCAGACACTTTGCTTAGAGGTTTTACATGTGATCTCCACTCCTCACAGTCAGACCACCACATAGACATGGTTCCCTTTTATGTTTGTGGAGAATAAGGCTTGGAAGGGGTGAGGGACTCAGCCCAGAGGAAGGAGCGGTCACTTTCAATGAGAATCAATGAATAGGGTGGGAACAGAAGGACTGAAAGGAAGGAGAGGGGAAATCCATCCAGGCTGAGTCTAGAAATCCCCAGAGCCCCGCCATTGGTCATTGGCCAGGCCAGGGCCGTGGAAGCCTGGGCCGGCAGGGCTCAGGAAACAAAGGCGAATGTCACCCTTCCCGCAGGACGATGGCTCGTTGTGGGGTAGGGTCCTGTGCTTACTGGGAAGCACAGAATTAATGACATCCAGGAACTGTCAGGGAGAAGGGTCTCAAACTTGCCACCATCCAATGTCTGTTAAAATCTAGACCAGCAGGATGTGGTGGGGCATGCTTATAATCCCAGTACTTTGGGAGGCTGAGACAGGAGGATTGCAGGTTTGAGGCCAGCCTCAGCAATTTAGCGAAACCCTGTTTCAAAAAATAAAAAGGGGGTTCAGAGGTAGAATGCCCCTAGGTTCAATCCCCAGTACCACATAAATAATAAACAAACAAACAAACAAACCCAACAAAGACAGGCAAAGTTAATCCAATCCAGATATCTCTCTAAAATAAGACCTATGAGATCTGTTTACCTTGGGACTTTATGAAGATGGTAGAATTCATTAAGAATGACTGAGCCCACAGTTTGGATTTTGAACTTTGTGTATTTTACCATATGGCTAACTCATGTATAAATGCATACACAAACTAAAGGTTATAAAATAGACATGCTAAAGGCTTAGAATCCTTAGGTCAGGCTGAAAGAAGAACCAGTGTTCTGGTCAAATGCATAATTATATTTTTCTAGTTCTACAGATTCTCTTCTATGTGCTATACCAGTGTTTTTTTTTTTTTTTTCTGAACACAGGCTGTACTGAGGTGTGTCTTTCTTTCTCTCTCTCTTTGGTACTGGGTATTGAACTCAGGGACATTCTACCTCCAAGCTACAACCCCCCCAGCCCTTTTTATTTTTTATTTTGAAATGGGATCTTGCTAAGTTGCTAAGGATCTTGCTAAGTCACTAAGGCTGGCCTCAAACCTATGATCCTCCTGTCTCAACCTCCTAAGAACTGGGGTTACAGGTGCGTGCCACCATGCCTGGCCAAGGGGTGTCTTTATTCTACTTGGGAGGTTTGTTTTATGTACAGCTTTTATCAGTATAGTACGAGCAAATCTTTGACTTCCAGTGAGGAAAGAGAAATAATCAAACAAGGATTGCCAGAGCCTCCCACCACTACATCGAATCTCCTACTAGTGTCTATCCCATATACTCTGCCTTTAACAGAAATGAACCCCCGTCTTGTCTCTAACTCCTCCACTTGTGTCTTCCACCCCATCCCTTTCACTTCCTCAGGAATATCGAGTTAGCAATTCTCCTTGTCCCTATCCACGTCACTGGATCACTTTCATTAGCATACCCGCGTGCTAGTATCTCTCCCATCTAAAAAATAAATCTTTCCTTGACCCTACTTTCTTCTGTAGCTACATCTTCTTCCTCTTGCCCCTGCACAGCAAAACCCTTTGGAAGAGTTGCTGCCTCTGATTTCTTCCTCCCAGTGTGCTTATCTTGTAAACATTCATCTCTATCAGTTTGCTGAAACTGCTTTTTTCCAGGTCAGTGATGACTCCCTAAAGCTCCAATACTCATTTCTCATTTCTTTTTAAAAATATGCTTTTATTGGTGCATTGTAATTTTACATCATATTGAGGTTCAGTGTGATAGAAACATACATGTGTACAAGCACCCGGTGTGTTTCCATCCAGATCTCACCCCACTCCCACCTCCTCCCCATTTATAATATTGAAATTGGTACTGATAATTTCATGTATGTACATAGGATTGTTTGAACTATTTCCTTCATCAAGTCTCCCCTTTCTCCTCCCCACATTTCCTTCCACTATTCTACTATTCCGCTATCTCGCCTCATTTATCTGAAGTCCCTTTTTCCCCCCGTTTCTCTAGCTTCTAGTGATACATGCATCTCCATGTTTCTGGCAACACATTTCATAACAGGCAAATTATGGAACCAGCCCTAGGTGTCAGTCAACAGACAAATGGATTATGAAACTGTAGTATGCACACACAATGGAATTTTACTCAGCTATAAAGATGAACCAAATTATGTCATTTGCAGGAAAATGGATGGAACTAGAGAATATTATGCCAAGGGAGATTAGCCAGTCCCGGAAAGTAAAGGGTTATGTGTTTTCTCTCATATGTGGAAACTAGAGAGAAATTGGGAAACAAAAGGGACTACAGACAAAGGAGGAGAGATTCCAGTGAAATAGTGAAAGGGGATTAAAGGAGGAAGGTGGGCAGGGGGAAGGAGACTTGATGAAGGAAACAGTTCAAATAATGCTATGTACATATACCAACCTCAATAACATGTACAGGGAGGGGGAGGGAACAGGGTGGTTTCTAGAACGAAACATACCAAATGCTGTGCGCATGCATGTTTCTATCACTCTGAGCCTCATTATGATATATAATTACAATGTTCCAATAAAAGTAGATTTAAAACATTTGATATTTGTCTTTCTGTGTCTGGCTTATTTCACTTAGCATGAGGACCTCCAGTTCCATACATTTCCCTGTAGATGACATGATTTCACTCTTCTTTATGGCTGAGTAATACTCCATTGTGTGTATATACCATATTTCCTTTATATAGTTATCTGTTGATGGGCACCTGGGCTGATTGCATAACTTGGCTATTGTGAATAGTGCCATAATAGAGGTATTCAGGCATCTCTTTTGTATGCTGACTTTATTTCCTTCAGATATATGCCCAGGAGTGGGATAGCTGAATCATATTATAGTTCTATGTTTAGTTTTTTGAACAACCTCCATACTGTTTCATCTAGTGGCTATACTAGTTTACATTTCTACTAACAGTATATAAGGGTTCCTCTTTCTCCACATCATCACCAGCATTTTTATTTATTTAGATAGTTATTTTTATAATAGCCATTCTGACTGGGGGTGAGGTAGAATCTCAAGGTAGTCTTGATTTGCATTTCCCAGATGGCTAAAGATGTTGAGCATTTTCTCACGTATATATTGGCCATTTGTACTTCTTCTGAGAAGCGTCTATTTAGATCATTTGCCCATTTTTTTATTGAATTACTTGTTGTCTTGAGGTTAAGTTTTTTTGAGTTCTTTTTTTCTGGATATTAATTTTATAAAGTTTATATTATAAAGTTTATATTCTGGATATTAATACTCTATCAGAGGAACCACTAGAAAAGATTCTTTCCCATTCTGTAGGTTGTCTCTTTGCTGTTTTTATTGTTTCCTTTGCGCTGCAGAAGCTTTTTAATTTGATATAATCCCATTTGTTAATTCTTATTTTTATTTCCTGGGCTATTGGAGTTCTATTAGGAAATGATTGTGCCTTCATCTTCAAGTGTTTTCCCTATGGTTCTCCTCCTCCAATAGTTTCAAAGTTTCACCTCATACATTAAAATCTTTGATCTATTTTGAGTTGATTTTTGTACAGGGTGAGAGATAGGGATATAGTTTTAATCTTCTACATGTAGATATCCAATTTTCCCAGCACCATTTGTTGAAGAGGCTGCCTTTTCTCCATTGTATTCTTTCGGCACCTTTGTGGAGAATCAGATGTCTGTAGACTAGTGGGTTTATTTCTGGATCCTCTATTCTATTCCATTGGTCTACATGTCTGTTTTTATGCCAGTGCCATGTTGCTTTTGTTACTATTGCTGTGTAGTATATTTTGAAATAGGGCATTGTGATGCTTTCAGAATTTCTCTTTTTGCTCAGGATTGCTTTGGCTATTCGGTGTGTGTGTGTGTTCCTGCATAAATTATAGGATTGATTTTTTTTCTAGTTCTGTGAAAAATGACATTGGTATTTTGATGGGGATTGCGTTGAATCTGTGGATTGCCTTTGGTAGTATATCCATTTTAACAGTTTAATTCTCCCAATCCATGAACATAGGTGGTCTTTCCATCTTCTAGTATTTTCTTCAATTTCTTAGTGTTTTATAATTTTCATTGTAGAGGTCTTTTACCTCCTCAGTTAGGGTTATTCCTAGGTTTCTTCTTCCTTTCCTTTCTTTCTTTCTCTCATTTATTTATTTTTATTTGAGGCTGTTGTGAGTGAGATTGTTTTCCTGATTTCTTTCTCAGTGGGTTTGTTATTGGTATATAAAAAGTTATTAATATTTGTATGTTGATTTTGTATCCTGCTACTTTAATGAATTTGTCAATTCTAAGAGTCTTCAGGGTCTTCTAAATATAGAATAATATCATCTGCAAACAGGGATAATTTGACTTCTTTCTTTCCTACTAATATCCCTTTTTTTCTTTGTCTTGCCTGATTGCTATGGCTAAAATTTCAAGTACTATACTGAATAAGAGTGGTGGGAATGGATACCCTTGTCTAATTCCTAATTTTAGGGGAAGTGTTTTCAGTTTCTCCCCATTCGCTATGATGTTGGCTATGGGTTTGTTGTATAGCACCTTTGTTATGTGGAGGTATGATCCTCCTATACCTAGGTTCTTCAGGACTTTTATCATGAAGGGATATTGAATTTTATTAAAGACTTTTTTTGCATCTATTGAGATGACCATGTGATTTTTTGTCCTTGATTCTACTTATGTATTATATTTATTGATTTGCATAAGTTGAACCATACTTGCATCCCTGGAATGAAACCAACTTGATTGTACTGTATGATCTTTTTAATGGATTGCTGAATTCGATTTGCAAATATTTTATTGAAAATTTTTGCATCGATGTTCATCAAAGATATCAGCCTATAGATTTCTTTGTTGTTGTGTATTTACTAGGTGTTGATATCAGGGTAATACTGGCTTTGTAGAATGAGCTTGGAAATATTTCTTCCCTTCCTATTTTATGGAATAGTTTGAGGAGCATTGGTGGGGTGTTGTTTTCTTTTGTTTTTGTACTGGGGAGCAAGACTCTCAGCAATTTTGTGTTAGTTCTTCTTTAAAAGTCCAGTGAAATTCAGCTTGGAACCCATCTGGTCCTGGACTTTCCTATTTCCAGACCCCTTTTAAATTTTGGCACAAGTGTCACCTTTCAGGTGAGGCCTACCCTAACCACCTTACTTAAGATTCCAACCACCACCTTGCTATTGCCCCTGGCTCCCTTTGGTATCAGTTAACTATTGCTGTGTAACAAATTACCCTCAAACTTAGTATCTTAAAAGAACAATAGACAGTTATTATCCTTCGCAGACCCTGTGGGTTAGGAAGTGTTTAAGCTCAGTGGTTTTGGCTTCGGATCTCCTATTAGGTTATAGTCGCATGTCAGCTGGGACTGAAAACCTGAGTGGGGCTGGAGGATCCACTTTCAAGATGACTTACACGGCTGTTGGCAGGAAGCCTCAGTTCCTCCTCACGTGGACCTCTCCCAGGAATGCTCGAGTATGCTTTGTGACATGGTAGCTGGCTCCCCCCAGAGTAAACAATCCAAGAGAGCCAAGCAGAGGCCGCCATGTCTTTTATAATCTAGCCTTGGAAGTCATATACACTCCAGCACTTGTGCAGTGTCCTACTGGCCTCCCTGGCCGGCTCTACACTGCATGAGAGGAAACACAGGTGTTTTCAAGAGGTGAGGACCTTTGGGGGCCACACCTTTACTCTCTTTATCCCCTTAGTACTCGCCATCTTCTAACATACCATCTACCTTTCTTAGGTAAGAGATCTATTTTTAGTATCCCCGTGCTATGGCTTAAACTCCTCGAGGGCGGGGATTCTGATCTGTTTGGTTGACTGTTCTATCTTTAGTGTCTAGCACAGTGTCTGGCAAGTAGCAAGTACTCAAATATTTATCAAATGAATAATTGAATATAAAGCTATGCAAAATTCTGTCTGCTTACCCTGATTGTCATTCCGGAGCAGCTTCCCGCTTTTAAATTACCAGGAACTGCAGCTCTAGCAGCTCTTTATACTTCTCTGAGCGTTCAGTGACCCATCTTTGTTTCCTGACCCAATCTATTTAATGCCTTTGCTAGAGTGAATAACTTCCTGATTGAGATCTGATCTAAAAACCAATTCTCCCTCATTGGAACCACTTCAACCCCCCCCTCCCTCCCACACAGAGTTAGAATTTTTCTTTGGCCATTTTATGCCCAGTGTGTGCAAAAGTAATAGAGTCTCACCCACAATGTCTTCTCACCCAACCTGGCCCTCCAGCTAAGGTGGGGATTATAGCAAGCAGAGGAGTCTAAGGAAGAGCTCTGGGGTTAGGGTGGCAATATGAGAACCACGGACATAGGAAAGATCTGTTTTGTGGCATAAGAGGAATCTGTCACATCCGGGTGGCTGTCCCGCTGCCACCAGAGTTCCGGAATTGCTGCAAGCAAAGGCGGCACCTGTTTCCTCACAGCTGGGGCTCATAGTGGCCAGCTGAGGTGGTGTAGACATGCTGGTGCCCGAGGAAGTGGGGATCCCAGCTGAGGGGTGCGGCAAAAGAGTCAGCAACAGCTGCGAAAGACAGGGCCTGAGCAGGTGAGGAGAGGCCTGCTTCTCCTCCCCCACGGCTTGCCCTCTACCTGCACGCTGGGGCCCATCATGACTTCCCCACGGGCTCTCCTTCCAACCTTTCCCCCTCATTCCATGCTTCTTCCTTCTCCTTGGGCTTTCCCCCTCAGCCTGCAAACACACTTTGCTCTCCCCTCCCCTGAAAACCTCTTCTCTCTCCTGGGACCACTTTTTCTCAGGTCCTGGCTATCTCTCAGATAAACATAGGTACAGACACAGACACACACACAAAACCATATTTCTCTACCATTTGGTTCTGTCTCTGACTACCAGTTATAGTTCCCTTTGTCTTTCCTTAACAAAGTGTATATGTGTGTGTGTGTGTGTGTGTGTGTGTGTGTGTGTGTGACAGACTAGGGATTGAACCCAGAGGCATTCTACCTCTGAGCTACACCCCCAGCCCTTTTTATTTTTTTGTTTTGAAACAGGGTTTCACTAGGTTTCTGAGAGTCTCGCTAAGTTGCTGAGGCTGGTCTCAAACCTGCAATCCTCCTGTCTCAGCCTCCCAAGTACTAGGATTATAGGTGTGTACCACCGCACCCGGGCAGTAAACTTATTATTTTTTTTTCAGTACTGAGGATTGAACCCAGGGGCATTCTACCTCTGAGCTACACCCCCAGTCCTATTTTTTATTCTTTA
>PVJS01007530.1:0-55796 GCA_004027185.1 Glis glis | reverse complement strand
AAAAAAGGGCTGGGGGTGTAGCTCAGAAGTAGAATGCCTCTGGGTTCAATCCCCAGTACAAGAAAGGACGGAGGAAGGGAGGGAGGGAAGGAGGGAGGGAGGGAGGGAGGGAGGAAGGAAGGAAGGAAGGAAGGAAGGAAGGAAGGAAGGAAGGAAGGGATGTAAGTAACATATTAATTTATTGATCGTAAATAGGCTCAGACACTACTGGCTCCCTTAAGAGTAGGCTGTTCCCCTTTAAAAATCATATTGCTAATTTACTTTGTATACTTTATTTTGGGGTGGAATCAGGGGGGCCAGCAATTTAAAGACAAGCTATCTTCCTGAATTTCTGATAGAAATCATTGCATCACCCATGGGGTGCTGTGATTCTGTCCTTCTAGATTGTTCTCTGGGGCCGGACTGAGAAATGCCTGAAGGAGACGACGGAGGAGATTCGGCAGATGGGCACCGAGTGCCACTACTTCATCTGCGACGTGGGCAACCGGGAGGAGGTCTACCAGACGGCCAAAGCTGTCCGGGAGAAGGTCAGTCACTTGGGGGGGCCCGTCCTCTGAGCAGCTACACACGGTGTCACACGGTGTCACACGGGGGAAGGGAGCATGCTCACATGGCCCGGCAGAGAGCTTCGCTTGTGGTAGAATGGCTTCATCCAGGCCACCGTCGGGGACTCTCCCGTGAAGCTGGTCCAAGCAACATGGGCAGGGATTGGGGCTGAGGCATGACGGTCATGGTCACCTGTTGTCCCCTTGGAAATTGGGGCCTTGAGGGTTTCTCTCCATGACCTTTAGGGGCAAATGTCCCATTGCCTTCTGGGAAAATCCTTCTCTGGACTCCAGCCATCTATTTGGACTGAAGATATCAGTGAACTCCAAGAGAGGAAAAGCTGCCGTTAGGTATCTGGCACATGGTCCTGTTAACTCTTTTTATATAATAATAACTTCGGTTATTATAGTATGTGCCAAAAATTATCTGTAACCCTCGGCACACAGTAGGTAAAGCTGTAGTGCCATTTTATCAAGACTGATGCTCAGAGCTGGGCGTGGTGGCGCATTCCTGTAGTCCTAGTACTTGGGAGGCGGAAACAGGAGGATCGCAGGTTCAAGGCCAGCCTTAGCAACTTAGCAAGACTCTCAGCAACCTAGCAAGACCCTGTTTCCAAACAAAAAATAAACTAAAAAGAAAAAAAGGCTGTTGGTGTAGCGTGGAGATAGAATGCCTCTGGGTTCAATCCCCAGTACCATACACACACACACACACACACACACACTCATGCTCAGTGGTGTGACATGGCTTCCCAAGGTCACAGGTCATTGTGGGGCCCGTTCTGTGCCCTCACAGCCCCTCGGTCCCCTCTCCCTCGCAGGTGGGCGACATCACCATCCTGGTGAACAATGCCGCCGTGGTCCACGGAAAGAGCTTGATGGACAGCGACGATGACGCCCTCCTCAAGTCTCAGCACATCAACACCTTGGGCCAATTCTGGGTAAGAGTTGTCCTGTCCCAGAGCCGGCCCCGGGCATGACAGGGAGCCTGGACCAGGCGGGAGTAGAGAGAGAGGCTCCCCAGGACCGGGGCCAGCGGGGACGTCCATGTGGCCAGACAAGAGGAATGACCAGCCCCAGGAGCCACTGGACTTTGTGACCTGTGAGCTCCGTGACTTGCAGTAGGGAGCCCTTGGCCCCTTCTCTTGCAGGAAGGCTCAGTCCCTGGAGGAGCCTGCACATCCGGGTGGGCTGTTCTCCTCAAGACAGGGGTAGGAGAGTTGGTGGGAGCTGCAGCTGCCCCACACTGACCCCCCTACCCTGTCCGCCCTTAGACCACCAAGGCCTTCTTGCCGCGCATGCTGGAGCTTCAGAATGGCCACATCGTGTGCCTCAACTCCGTGCTGGCACTGTCCGCCATCCCTGGTGCCATCGACTACTGCACGTCCAAAGCATCAGCCTTCGCCTTCATGGAGAGCCTGACGCTGGGGCTGCTGGACTGTCCAGGCGTCAGCGCCACCACTGTGCTGCCCTTCCACACCAGCACTGAGATGTTCCAGGGCATGAGGGTCAGGTCAGTGGGCAGGGACCAGCCTCCTCCTCTGAGCCACTGCAGTTGGTGGCTGCACAGAGGGCCACACTGTAGAGCCCTGGACCTTAGCCTTGCGCTCTCACACCTGATTCTCCATCCATGAGGTCGTGGAACACTATGGCAGGTCAGGTCTTGTACCAAACACCAGTATTGAATACACCCAGGAGAATATTGCCCAATCATAAAAAGAGAAGAGAGTAGTGATACAAGAGCTGCCTGGTGAATCTCACAAGCACGATGCTGAGCAGAAAGAGCCCAAAGAGCACATTCTACAGGATTGCATGTGCATAAAGATCTAGAATGGGCAAAACTGGGCTCTGGTGCTGGAAAACAGACTGGTGGCCACCCCTAGAGTGGGGAATAGAGCCAAGAAAGGAGCCAGAGGGAACTTTCTGTGTTTTTAGGAACTATCTGCGTTTTTAGAAAGTTCCCTCTTCGTTTATCTGGGTGGTGATTAAATAGAAGTTCCTCAAGTTGTGTGCTTCAGATGTATGCCTTTATGGTATGCAAATTATAGATCACTGTAAAGAAACACAGAGGCCCAACTGCTTGCTCCTCCCCCAGGCCATTTTGTTCAAGGTGAATGGGGACCTCTATCTTGGGAGCCAGGCACCAGGGTGGTAGCTCACCTGTAGCTGGGATGTACTATGTGATGTTGTGTCTGATTAGTGACTACTCAGGCCTTCCTCGCTGGTCTGTAAATGGGGTGATGACCAACATCCTAGGGTCTATGGTGAGGATAAAATGGCATTGATGTGGAACATTGTTTGTGCTATATGTTAAGTAGCCAATAAATGGCACTATGACGGTATGCAGTTGTGTAGGAGCATAAGGTCATAGAGAAATGAAAACTGGGAATTACCCTAAAATGATTTCCCCCATGTTTTGAGCTGCATTCTAAACTATATGCTTCAGCTTCTTCCAGAAATTAGGATGAGGGCTGAGGGTATAGCTTAGTGGTAGAGCATTTACCCAGCTTGCTCAAGACCCTGGGTTCCATCTCCAGTACCACACACACAAAAAAAAGAAGGAAGGAAGGAAGGAAGGAAGGAAGGAAGGAAGGAAGGAAGGGAGGGAGGGAGGGAGGGAGGGAGGGAGGGAGGAAGGAAGGAAGAAGGAAGGAAGAAGGAAGGAAGGAAGGAAGATGTATGTCATGGAAGGGACATTGTAAAAATTCTGTAAGATAGTTTAGTATTGGTTCATGCCATGGAGAGCTACGCTTAACCAACTCCTATTTCCTGCAAGAAAAATAAATAAATAGATAAATAAAAGCATTGGTTTGCTCCTACAAGGTTTGACAGCTTCCCAGGATTGAAGAGAGGGAGACATGTTTAGGACAAAATTCATGGGTTTCCTAGGAAGACTGACCTTGTTAATGGTGCTGTTGTTTATAAATCACTTTTTATTAATTTAGTCTGTTCCTGCACACCTTAGTTGTTAGCAAAAGGGACAGTGTGGCTTTGGTAATCAAGAATCAAAAATACCTGGCTTTGAATACCACCTCAGCTACCCTGCAGTTGGAAATTGGGGGCTAGTTTTGTTATATCTCTGAGCTTTACTTTGCTCCTCTGTAAAAGGGTGGAAAGAATATTTACCTTGTAGGATTACTGGCAGAATTAGAAATGCTACATATAATACACCTCATGCAAAGCTCAGGACATACCGGATGCTCAGTCAAGGGCTGCTGCCCCTTCTGTTTTTTACTAGCGATGTGCATGTTCATAAATGCGATGTTATTAATTTTCCTAGCAGACCATCTCTTCGGAGTTTGCCCCAGAAGTATTTATGTCCACCTGATTTGGAAGCAAAGTATAAGTCCTGAATTTAGAGGACTCTGTACTCATGGCTATTAATGTCCCATGATAGCTTTTTCCCCCTGGAGGACTTGGTTTGGTTTCTTTTCATCTGAATATACAGGAGGTGCTCAATAAATGCATGCCGGACAATAATGCATCAATGGCAGTCTAGAGTTTTAATTAGTTGCCCTGAGCACAGAAGGGGTGGGACATTCACAGCCATCGCAGGTGTATAGTGCGTCTTTCTAGCATCTTTCCTCTCCATCACTTTAAGAAGGAAATTCAAATTTACCCAAGTCCTTTTTCCTTAGTGGTGCAGAGTATGGGCCCAAATGGCTGGGTGTCAAATCCCAGCTCTCTGTGGCTTTGGGCAAGTTCCTTAACTTTTCTGGGCCTTGATTTCCTCATTTATAAAAAGGGATTAATAATAGTACCCCTGGCTTCATGGGTTAGATGAGTGCCTGTGTAACAGTCGACTAGCTATGCCTGCCAGGCGGTGAGCACTAGGTGAATGTTAGTTACCTGTGGTTGTGCAGGTGAGTCCCAAGGGCTTGGCCAGAAAAGAAGCCCAGGGGAGACCAGTGCTTCACCAACTCCCTTTTTCTGCAAGAAAATAAATAAATGAACAAACAAAAGCATTGGTTTTTTTCCTGCATGAAGTTTCAGAGTCTCCCAGGGTTGAAGGTGGGGACAAGTTAGGATAAAACTGATAGGTCCCCAGGAAGACTGGCCATGTTGTGGGTGCTGCTGTCTGTGAATCACTATTTACTGGTTTATTCTGTGTTCCAGGCACATCACTAGACACTTGACAAACGCTGCTGCATTGGGCTCTCCCAGCAGCCCTGTGAGCACTCTTATCCCCATTCTACAGAGGAGGGAACTGAGGCTCAGAAAGCAATTTCTTGCCCAAGGCCGCACAAGAGAAACTAGCTAGCGAGAACATGATTTTTCCTGGAGTTTGTGCTGCCTTCATGGGAGTTGATAGCTCTGCCAGTTCCCTGTGTACCCGTCCCACCCACCCAGGGAGAAAGGAGAAAATCCCACCAGCAGACAGGCTCAAAGATCCTCTGCTGGGTTCTCCTGCAGGAGTCTTACCAAAAAGGCTCCCCCAAGCCCAGGGAGCTTGGTCTATCCATCCTGTCTCCCTTCCCCAAGAGGCAAGACCACCCACAGGTGGAGGCCAGAGAGTCAGGACCAGGCGCCATGTCTATAGGGTTCCCAACCAGTGAGCTACCACAACATACTCATCTCTGCAGAGCCTGGGGGCCGGCCCTTCTGGACTGCAGGGCTGTAGGTCTCTCAGAAGCACCATCGTGACAGCAGAGAAAGCAGAGGCAGGGAAGATCTGGGGGCCTAAGAGCTGCCCACAGCTCAGGAATGACCTCAGACCCGGTGACTCGCCACCCTTAATCTTCCCAATGTAAGAGCGGATCACAGGCCCTTTGAGGGTTAGAGCGAGCAGCCCGGGTCCTGCACCTCCAGGCCCAGGAGGGCAAGAAGAGAGAGCAGCAGCCTAGAACTCATGTGGGCCTCAGTTTCCCCATCTGTAAATTGGAAAGGATGATTCCTGCACATGGCACTCAGGGAACATCATTGTTGCATGGGTCTAAGTTCAGATCCCTGGGACTATAGAAGCCCCTGTTGTTTGCTCATTCAATCATTCATTCATTTAAAACCCCAGAGCAAGCACTCTGCCAATGTTTGAATGAATTAGTGAGGTAGAGAAGCAGCAAGCTGGGCATGGGGCATCTCCAGCAGAGCCCCTGCCTCCAGACAGGATGAACGGACACATCTGGGACACAGCAAGTCATTCAGTGTTCGCCCATTTAGCAAATATTTATTGAGTACCTACTACATGCGAGACACCATGTTAGATGCTGAGAATATAGCAGGGAGCGGTTCTGGCCAGGCTGCTGCCCTCATGGAACGCAGAGTCTGATGGGAGAGAGGCCATCAGCAAGGAAGCAAGTAAACGCAGTCAGGGCAATTAGCAGGGGACAAGATCAGAGGTCACTCGGGGTGAACAGGGCTCAGAGGAAGAGCCGGGAAGGGTGAGCCAGGCTGTGGGACACTGATAAAAGACACTGACAGGAAAGAGTGTAAGGTGACAAGAATGGTCCTGCTGGAACTAGAGTAGGGGCAGAGGTGGTCGGGACCCTGGGCAGGGTTCAGACCGTACAGGGCTGTAGAGAGTGTGGGAAGAGTGTGGTGCACCACGACCCCAGAGGGCTGTGGAGAGCGGGTCCTAAGAGGGCGGGCTAGAAGCCCTTGATCCTCTGGGGGACACTCTGGGAGCCCTCACTCGCAGGCGCTGGGGGCTGGAGAGCGAGGGAATGTGGAATTCTGATGAGTCTGGGCTGGGGGATGTTCCCACAGCCTCCAGTCTCACTCACAGGAAAGGCCGAAGGGAAGCCCCAGACCTGGGAGCCACATGGAACCTTCCACAGAAGCCCGTGCTTCCGTAGGTGAACCTGCTGTGTCTCTTCCACCTGCAGGTTTCCCAATCTCTTCCCTCCGCTGAAGCCAGAGACGGTGGCTCGGAGGACAGTAGAAGCTGTGCAGCTAAACCAGGCCCTCCTCCTGCTCCCATGGACGATGAATATCCTCGTTATCTTGAAAAGGTATGGGACTGGGGGAGAAAGCTCTGGGTCAGGTCATGCCAAACATCCCCCGCCCCCGCGCTGACCCTGATGGGGAAGAGGCAGCAGGTAGGAGAAAATGCATATGTGATTGATTAGTTATGTCTGCTGTGGGCATGAGAATGAAGAGTAGTAGCCTGTCTGCCGTGGAGTTCTATCCTTACCGTAGGGCAACAGTTCTCAAACTTATTGGTCTCAGAACCCCTCTAAGTCTTAACATTATTGAGGAAACCTAAGAGCTTTGTGCTTATGAGTTATATATATATATATATATATATTTTTTTTTTTTTTTTTGCGGTACCAGGGATTGAACACAGTGGCGTTCTACCTCCATGCTACGCCCCCAGCCCTATTTTTTTATACTTTATTTTGAAACTGGGTCTCATGAAGTTGCGGAGGGCCTCACTAAGTAGAGAGGGAGAGAGAGACAGGGGGGGAGAGAGAGAGAGAGAGAGAGAGAGAGAGATAGAGCGAGCTGCGGCTGCGGCTGGCCGCGAACCCAGATCTTCCAGTCTCTGCCTCCCAAAGTACTGGGATTACAAGCGTGTGCCACCATGCCCGGCTATGAGTTATATTTATCACTATCTACTGTAGTAGAAATTAAAGCTAAGAAAAATGTTATAACATTTACACATTTGTTTATATTCACGATACTTATTCATTTATAAATGACAAAGCCAGGTATGGTAGCACACGCCTGTAATCCTAGTACTTGGGAGGCTAAGACAGGAGGATAGCAGGTTCAAGGCCAGCCTTAGTAACGTAGAGAGACCCTCAGCAACTTAGTGAGATCCTGTTTCAATATAAAAAATAAAATAGGGCTGGGGATGTAGCTCAGAGGTAGAACACTTCTAGGTTCAATCCCCAGTGCCAATTAATTAATTAATTAATTAACACCCAAACATGGTGGCCCATGCCTACAATCCCAGCTACTCAGAAGGCTAAGGCAGGAGTATCACAAGTTCAAGGTCAACCCAGGCAACTTAGCAAGACCCTGTCTCAAAATAAAAAAATAAAGTAAAATTAAAAGGGCTGGGGAAGTAAGTAGCTCAGTGGTAGAGCACTTGCCCAGCATGTGTGAACCCTGGGCTCAATCCCCAGTACGGCAAAATAATGAGAAGAATAAATAGTAATAGCAGACTTATTATATTAACATAAATATGTGCCAGGCATGGTAGCACATGCTTATAATTCCAGTATTTGGGAGGCTGAGACAGGAGGATCGCAGGTTCAAGGCCAGCCTCAGCAACTTAGCAAAACCCTCAGCAACTTAAGGAGACCCTATTTAAAAATAATTTTTAAAAAAGTAGGGAGAGTTGGGGTGTATCTTGGTGGTAGAATGCCCCTGAGTTCCATTATAAATACCTAAATAGCCGGGCGTGGTGGCGCACACTTGTAATCCCAGTACTTTGGGAGGCGGAGACCGGAGGATCCGGGTTCGCGGCCAGCCTCAGCTCTCTCTCTGTCTCTCTCTCTCTACTTAGTGAGGCCCTCCGCAACTTCGTGAGACCCGGTTTCAAAATAAAGTATAAAAAATAGGGCAGCGGGTGTAGCGCGGAGGTAGAACGCCCCTGCGTTCAATCCCCGGTACTGCAAAAAATAAATAAATAAATAAATATGTTTTTATGACAAATAATTATGTTTTCTAAAACAAAATACCTGTAGTCAGGAATGGCACTGTTTTACATTTTTGCAAATCTCTTTGTAGTCTGGTTTAATTGGAGACAAATGGATGCTTGTATCTATCTGCTTCTCATTTTAATCTGCTGTGATATCCCGTATCCCCTGGAAAACTCCACTATACCCTCATGAAAGAATGAGAGTGAAAAGGGCTAATGACCTCTTAGTATTATCACAAAAATAGTTTGAGCCAGGCGTGGTGGTGCACACCTGTAATCCCAGTACTTGGGAGGCCGAGACAGGAAGATCACAGTTTGGAGAACAGCCTCAACAAGTAGTGAGACTCTCACCAACCTAGTGAGACCCTATTTCAAAATAAAAATAAAAGCCAGGCATGGTGGCACACGCTTGTAATCCCAGTACTTGGGAGGCTGAGACAGAAGATCACAGGTTCGAGGACAGCCTCAGCAAGTAGCAAGGCTCTCAGCAACCTAGTGAGACCCTGTTTCCAAATAAGAAAAAATAAAATAGGGCCTGGGGTGTAGCTCAGAAGTAGAAAGCCCCTCTGTTCAATCCCCAGTATCATAAAAATAAAAATTAAAAAATAAAGAATAAGCCGGGTGTGATGGCGCACACTTGTAATCCCAGTACTTGGGAGGCTGAGACAGGAGGATCCGGGTTCGCAGCCAGCCTCAGCTACTTAGTGAGGCCCTCTGCAACTTAGTGAGACTCTGTTTCAAAATAAAGAATAAAAAATAGGGCTGGGGGTGTAGCTCAGAGGTAGAATGCCCCTGGGTTCAATCCCCAGTACCAAAAAATAAAAAATTTAAAAAAATAAAGAATGGAGGTTTATTTCACTCACAGTTCTGGAGGCGGGGGAGTCTTAAGTGTACAGCCAGGGCGTCTGCGGGGCCTGGGGGAGGGTCTTCCTGCTGGACCCTAACATGGTGGAAGCATCACATGGCAAGATAGAACGAGCTCACCAGAGAGAGCCTGCTTTTATACCAAAGCCACTCCCAAGATAACCCGTGAATCCACTGCTGCATAGACGGATTAACCCACTTCTGAGGGCAGAGTCCCGGTGACCCAGGCGCCTCTCCAAGGCCCCACCTCCCAACTCCAACACAGTGGCAGGCGCGTTTCAGAGTGAGTTTTGGAGGGGACCAACCCCGCTCAAACCGCAGGAGCTGCTACGAACGTGGCTGCGAACCCCTGCCCCTCCTGGACACAGCTGCTTGCCCACCGTGTAAAAGCCCTTCCAGGGCTGGGCAGCGTTGGTTCATAGGGGAGGCTGGTGTGTGTCTTGGAGACAGGGGAGGAGAACACTTCTAGAGTCCTAGGGTCTTTCTGCTCCCCTGTTTCATGTCACTGGGCCACCGATGCCCCAACTGCTGCCCCCCCTTCCTCCCTGACCATCTTCTTTTCTTCCTCTCTGCTCCCCAGCATACTCCCTCAGGCTGCACTGGAGGAGATCCACAGATTCTCAGGAACCTACACCTGTATGAACACTTTCAAGGGGAGAACATAGAGGCAGGAGGAAGAGACATACTCGAGGAGCCACGGAGCCTGAGGGGGCCACGGAACCTGGGCACACACCCATGAGCCTGTCTTTTGGCACATTTCTGCCGGGTGAACAGGATTACGCCTGTCCCCAGGGATGAATGTGGCAACCTTCCAGGTCAGCCTGAGGACCTTTGCACAGGACTGATTGGTAGAACTCTGGCCCCCATGGGGAGGCAAGAAACCGGCCAGCAGCTGCCTTGACACTTTTGTACATTTCTAATTCTGTAGAGTTTATTGTTAAATTGCTTCTCAAGTCTAACCAGCCTCAGCAGTGTGTATACACTATTTCTGGGAGGGTCTGTCCCCAGACGCTCCACTTGCCCTTCCGAAACCCACTGATCCTCAGCTTGCACAAACTGGTCAAACAGCAGGAATGAGAAATAAAGAGAGATGGCTTTTGCAAGTTCTGGTGTTCAAATCCTTAGTGGGCAGTTGGGAGGGAACCAGTCCCAACCACAAAACCCCATCCTTTGAGAGAACGGGTCTGCTCAGGGTCCCCGGCTGCCAGAAGAGAGGGGGCAGGTATCAGGAGAGAAATTGGAGCCCAGGCCTGAAGCCAGAGGGAGGTGCCTGGTCTGTCACCAGCTTGGCTAAGCCCCTCCCAAAGCCATGTGGCTTCCCTGGTGTGGCCATCGAGAACTACCCTGCAGAGAGCTGTCCACAGCTAGAGCTTTCCACGGACCACCAGTTTGGGAGAGAAGGACCAGTCTTCATTGAGCACCTGCTGTCTACCTAGCACATGCTTGGTGCTAAGAGGGCGACATCGCTGAGAAGCCAAGACTATGAAGACCTCCCACACAGGATGCCCATAATCTGGTCAAGAAAGGGTCATAAGTCACCAGAAACACTTAGTGACAGCTCATCACAACCAAGCCAGCGCTATGGGATGGTACGGACCCTGCGCCACATTTGACTGCAGGCAAAGGGAAGGCGCAGAGTGGCAGAAGGAATTGGCCTGGGCTCAGTGAATAGGGAAAAGTTACAGCCAAAAAGGCATGGGCAGCCAGGCGTGGTGGTACACACCTCTAATCCCACTACTTGGGAGGCTGAGACGGAGGATCGCAGGTTCGAGGCCAGCCTCAGCAACTTAGCAAGGCCCTCAGCAACTTAGCGAAACCCCGTTTCAAAATAAAAAATAAAATAGGGTTGGGGGTGTAGCTCAGAGTTAGAATGCCCTTGAGTTCCATTCCATCCCTAGTACCAAAAAAAAAAAGACCAGGGCAGAGATGCCCCATGGTTCACCAGCATGGCTTTCCCTGGCTGTGGCAAGCTCAGTAGCCCCACCTTGGCCAGCCAGGAGAGGTGAGCAACGCAATCTCATTTAAGCAGCCTCTGTCCGAGAAGCTCCTGAAGGTGGGTGGCAGGGAGCAGGCGGGAATTCCCCAGGGAGGAAACAGAAGGTCACAGGCCTCTGACTCAGTCGAAGTCCTAGAGAGGTGCCTCCAGTCTACACTGACATACAAACCTCAGGCTGAACCCTCCCAAGTTACACTAGAGGATTAGTCACTCAGCCGGGGACAGGGTCACACTGGTCTGGTACAGGCATGTCGAGTCGTGATTCTATGCAGTTTTCTGAGCACCTACAGGGTGGCTGCCAGTCCCCACACATGATGTTTTTACTCAGTTATCCATGCCACCCAGCAGTCACTGAAGCCAGAGAAACAAGCTCTCAGAAACCTCTCTCAACACCTCCAGCAGCCAGCATGTGTGACAGCAACCAGGATATGACCCCCCAGGCCTCAACGGCTTCCAACAATGAAGGTTTCTGGCTTACGGCTGCTATTTCAAGAATGGCTGCAGCTCTGCTCCGTGTCTCTTCGCCAGGGACTCTGGCTAATCGAGCAGCCTCTATCTGGGATGAAGTCTCTGGGAGGAGGTAGAGACACCTGCAAACCTCGCACTGGCTCTTCAAGTTTCTGCCCGGAAACAACATATGTCACTTTTACTCGCATTTCATTGGCCGGAACAGGCCACGTGATCGGGCCTGTCCTGAATGTTGCTTGAAATACAATCCCAGGTGCTGAGGCCTTCTGTCGTTTTGAACTAGAATGCTGTCTGCCACGCCTTGGAAGATGTCATGAGTAAAAGTTAAAATTTAGGCCGGGGATGGAGGCAAGCAGACGCAGGGACGCGGTGGCTTTCGGGAGTAGACGCCAGGTGCTGAGCAGAGCCCTAACGAGGCAGCTGATCGAGTTCATCCTGCAACACCTTTCTGGAAGGGGGAATTAGGAAGCTGGTTTCATAGGTGAGAAAACGGGCAACAGCTCACCCAGGTCCAGATTTTGAACCAGCTCTGCCTGACCCGCAAGCGCCTCGCCTTACTGCAGTATCTGACAGTGGCAAGGGACCAGGGGCCAAGCCGGGAGGTTTACCTTCTTCCTTTGGGTCCTGGAGGACCAGAGTGTGTGTAGGAGTGTGCTAGAGGGGTGCTCCTAGAATACCCCCAGCCACCATTACCCCCTTGGCAACTCAGAACAGGTGTCTGTCACTGCCTTTCCCAGGACGTAGGTTGGGGGTGGGCAAAATTTGATGGGCCATGACAGATCATGGGGACCAGATGGGAATCCTTTCTACCTAGCCCCAATTTTTCTGACCATCTTTAAGCTGTCGATAGATTTCTGTGCTCATGGTGTGGCTCCAAGCCAACCCTCTGGGGAGGACTCAGCTCCTGAGGTTTCCATGAAATCGCTTTTGGCCCAAAAGCCAGGAATGTTGCGAGGAGCCCCCGGGAATGGTTGTACCCTGGGTGTGAGCGAGGCCCAGCCAGCCCTCCCCAGGGCCACCGCGCTGGAGTCCGCTGTCCGGGCTGCAGTGGGACCTCTCCTTCTCCCAGAGCCCCTGGGGCTTCTCCTGACGCCGGGCCTGGTCCCACCCCCATCTGCCAGGAGCGTTTCGTCTATTTCTGGATCTTTTCCCAGAGGAACCAGGGGAAAAAGCCTTGGGCAGATTCCCAGGAGGCCGAATTCTGGTCCCTCCCTGGGATGGTTTGGCTGCCCGGAGAGTGAGAGTGGAGAGCTAATTCTGTCCCTTCGCCTGGCCAAGCGCAGGAGAGTGACAAGCGCCAACCCCCCGAGGGACAGGATGGGGCGTGCCGACCCTGCAAAGACTTGGGGCCTGGGAAATGACCCAGTTGCCAGGCCTGAGGTTCCTCCCCAATCCCCAAAAAGAACCAGATTGAGGGTGGGCACTGAGCCCAGGGAGGCGCCAGACCTAAGCCCTGTCCTGGCCCCGTTCCAGGAGACCAGGCTCTCTGGCCTGGCCAGTGGTCAGGAATTGAGTCCTGTGGCCACCGCTCCGCTCCCAGGGCCAGAATGCTTTGCGAAACTGACTTCTTTCAGGCGAAACTAATGTTCTTGGAGGGACCAGGGTGGCAGAAAGTTTCTGGGTTGACACCATGGCTCTGCCCCAACCCCTCCTCCCCAACGCCCCATCTCAGAACACTGACGAGGAAGCAGCCCTTACCCCTTGGGACTGTTTTAGTCTGGAGGGGGTCGGTCAAAAAAAGGAGCCAGGTCACCAACAGAGGAATCTGGCTTTCCAAGTCCTCAGCTGAGGGAGGCAAGGGGGTCTTCTAAGGAGAGAGGAGGCCCACGCTCCCACACAGCCCAGGGGGACCTCCTTCCCCCAAGGTATCTTCTCCGGATCATAGATAATAGCTCAGGGGTCTAGGTTTGCGAAAGGACTTCTATATCTGCACACTCCTGGCTTCAGGCAAAGCCAGGAGGTGACAAGTGTCCCTTGACACAGAAAGAAGGATGGACTGACTCATGGGCACCCCCAAACTTGTCCCACTTAGCTTTGAGTGGGGCTGTTACGCTGTGATTTGATTTGCAGGTATCACACATGTCTCTTCATAAACCGAGGGCTGCCTGCCCTGTTTCCTTTTGAGGCTGGGGGCCACTGCTCCTCGTCTGTGTGGGGTCTGGGCTCCCCTCACCTCTCACAGCCCCCTGAGGATGGTGCTCAGATGCCCACCCTGGATGCACAGCTGTTCTCCAGCCCATCATGAGCCCAGGTGGCCCTGAGGCTTGGGGGAGGAGTCCAGACTGCAGTCCCACGGTCCTGGGTTCCAGCCTGGGCTCGGCCACCTCCTGTGTGTGACGTCACCTTTTCTCACCTGCAGAGTGGGGGCGATGCGTATGCCCTCCTGCCTCTCGAGTCTGGGGTGACTATCAAGGGTAAATCGGACCTAAGAAGGTTATGTGAACTCAAGAGGAGGAGGTGACACCAGTGGCTTCCACAGCTCTTAGCCGGGACCCGGCGACCCTGGGGGACCCCTGGGTGGCCTGTGCTGGCAGCACCCTTCAAGGCATGGCCAGCTCCCTTGTGTTGTAGTGGGATGACGCTGTGGCCCCAAAGACCTCAGCATGGGTGGTGGGTAGGGGGGCAAGAGGAGTTCCCTGGGGAGGGTAGAGCAACAGGGCCGCCAGCAGGACAGAGGTGCTTCCTGAGGAGCCGGGGCTGCTGTCCTCCAGTGCACACGAGCGGGACAGGGCATTTGTAAGTTTTGTGTGTGTGTGTGTGTGTGTGTGTGTGGTGCTGGAGATGGAACCCAGGGGCATTCTACCTCCGAGCTGCACCCCCAGCCCTATTTTTTATTCTTTATTTGGAAACAGGGTCTCACTAAGTTGCGGAGGGCCTCACTAAGTAGCCGAAGCTGGCCGCGAACCTGTGATCCTCCTGTCTCAGCCTCCCAAGTACTAGGATTACAAGCATGCGCCACCACGCCCGGCTTGTAAGACATTTTTCTGGCGTCTCCCACCATCATTGGCTCCGTGCAGGTCCTTGGCACCCAAATCTCACTGTGGCTTGGGAAGAGAAGAAACACGAAGTCCCTTGGAAGGCACTGCTGGGAGAGGCAGCCTCCCCCTGCTTGGAAGCTGCTGTCCAAATGGGGGGTCCCTTTGGGGGCTCAGCAGGCCTGGAAGCAAGAGCTGGGGGGTGGGGGGTTGGCCCGATCCGGGAGGCTGGCCGGCCAATGAACTGCTGTGTGACCCTGGGGTGGTGGAGGTCCTTGAGACCCTGTCCCCTGCCCACCCATCCCCTAGGGATTTCGAGGACACTCATGAGAGGAATAACAGAAAAGCATTTTGCAAATAAGCTTGTCCTTGCATGGAAGCTGGGCTGTCCCAGCAGGTGTTAAGCAGCTAGGAGGGACTGTTTCTGCAGAGTCCTGAGCCCAGAGGCCAGGTCGCTAAGGTCACCGGGTCCCATCTGCACAGCCGGTCCCCGGCCACCTTTCCCTGGAGTTCAACTGCACAGTACATGCAGGCTGCCTCCCCATCGGGGGCACACACGGGGCTCTCTTCCCAGAGGCTCTTGCACACACCGTCCTGTCCCCTCTTCCTGGAACTTGGTTGTCATGTCCTTATCAGATGTCAGCTCCCAGCAGCAGCCCCGCCGACCACCGTGGCCGGGTTAATCTGTCTCAGCCCTTTGTTTATTTCATTTATTGCCAATATCACTACTTAACCATCTTCTTATGATTTTATGTACCTGCTATTATTTATTTATTTATTTATTTATTTATTTATTTTAGTACTAGGGATTGAATCCAGGGCATTCTACCTCCGAGCTACACCTCCAACCCTTTTTATTTTTTATTTTGAAACAGAGTCTTGCTAAGTTGCTGAGGCTGGGCTCAAACCTGGGATCCTCCTATATCAGCCTCCCAAGTATTGGGATTATAGGCATGCGCCACCACGCCCAGCTATAACTGCTTTATTAAGATATAATTCACATTCGTGAGACCTGGTTTCAAAATAAAGCATAAAAAATAGGGCCGGGGGCGTAGCGCAGAGGTAGAACGCCCCTGGGTTCAATCCCCGGTACCGCAAAGAAAAAAAAAAAAGATACAACTCACATACCACACAATTCACTCATGGAAGTGTGTAATCTAAACCCCAGTTACTTGGGAGGCTGAGGCAGGAAGATGCAACTTCCAGGCCAGTCTGGGCAACTTGGACTCTGTCTCAAAAAATTAATTAATTAATTAATTAATTAATAGAAAAAAGGTTGGGGCTGGGTATGGTGGCACACACCTGTAATCCCAGTACTTGGGAGACTGAGACAGGAGGATCGCAGGTTCAAGCCAGCTTCTGCAACTTAGTGAGACCTTGTTTTGAAGTTAATAAAATAAAACAGGGCTGGGGATATAACTCAGAGGTAGAACACCCATGGGTTCAATTTCCAGTAACACACACACACACACACACACACACACACACACACACACACAATGGGAAGGTGGGCTGGGAATGTAGCTCAGTGGTAGAACGCCCCGGGTTTAATCCCCAATATCGCAAAAAATAAATAAATAAATAAATAATAGCATGCAATCCAATGATGTGTAGCATAGTGTTCAGAGTTATATAGCCAACACCACGATTAATTCTAGAACATTTTCATTACCCCCCTCAAATTCTGTAGCCATTAGCAGTCTTTCTCCCTTGTCCCCCAATTCTCTCAGTCCCTGGCAGTCACCAGCTACTTTGTGTCTCGATGGGTTTGCCTCTTCTAGGTTTCGTAGCAATGTAGTTACACAGTTTGTGGCCTTTAGTGGCTGGCTTCTTCCCCTTAGCTTAATGTTTTCTAATTTGTGTGTGTGTGTGTGTGGTACTGGGGATTGAACCCAGGGACATTCTACCTCCGGGCTACACCCCCAGCCCTATTTTTTATTCTTTATTTGGAAACAGGGTCTCACTAAGTTGCAGAGGGCCTCACTAAGTAGCCGAAGCTGGCCGCAAACCTGTGATCCTCCTGTCTCAGCCTCCCAAGTACTGGGATTACAAGCGTGCACCACCACGCCCGGCTAGCTTAATGTTTTCAAGGCTCATTTTTGTTCCGTGCATCAGAACTTCATTCCTTTAAATTGCTGAATAATCTTCCACTGCACCGGGCGTGGGGGTGCATGTAATCCCAGTACTTGGAGGCTGAGACAAGAGGATCGCAGGTTCGTGACCAGTCTCATCAACTCAGTGAGGCCCTCTACAAGTTAGTGAGACCCTGTTTCCAAATAAAAATAAATAAATAAAATAGGGCTGGGAGTATAGCTCAGAAGTAGAATGTCCTTGGATTCAATCCCCAGTACCACCACCCCAAAAAAAAAAAAATTTCCATTGCACGGATAAACCACGCTTTGTTTATCCACTTATCATTCTCGATGGCTATCTAGGGTCAGTATCAGCTCCTTGCTTGCTTACTCTGTCTCTCTCTTCCCCTCTGGACCAGACACTCCATGAGGGCAGTCTTGGTCCACTTCTGCTCAGCACCTGCAGAATGCCTGGCACAGCCTGAACCTCGGTAGACATTTGTCATCTGAATGAGCATGGACAGGGCTGGGGTAGAGTAGAGCCTTTGCCTCGGCTCTGTGCAAGGGCCTGGGTGAGATTTTTTAATGTGATAGTTTTGCGGTACTGGGGATTGAACCCAGGGGCATTCCACCTCCGAGCTACACCCCCAGCCCTATTTTTTATTCTTTATTTTGAAACAGGGTCTCACTAAGTTGCAGAGGGCCTCACTAAGTAGCTGAGGCTGGCAGCGAACCTGCGATCCTCCTGTCTCGGCCTGCCAAGTACTGGGATTACAAGCGTGCGCCACCACGCCCGGCGTGAATGTGGTATTTTTGAATGAACAGGAACAAATCAACAGACCCTTCCCCAGGGATGGCCAACCTGGGATCTTTGCTTCTTCCCAGCGCTCCCCATTCTCACACCCACCTTCCCTTACCCTTCCAGATGTGCCCCCAGACAGTAAAAACCAGCAGGCATCACCAAACGTTCCGGGCTCTATCTCAGCCTTCCCTCAACCGCTGTGCTAACATTTTGGACGGGACTGGTCTCTGTGCTAGGGGCTGTCCTGGGCGCTGGAGTCTGCCAGCATCCCTGGTCTTCACTCACTAGTTGCCCTTCCCGGTTGTGACAACAAAAAACATTCCTGGACACTGCCAAATATCCCTAAGGTGCAAAATCGCCCCTTGGGGGCCTCTGATCTACACACATTTTCTCATAATTCTTCTTTGCAACCACCCAGAACCACTGGGAGCCTGCATCCTTGGCACTGAGCAGCTGCAGAGTCTGTGGCCCAGAGAGCTTTAGTGGCCTAGCCACGGGGAGGCAGGTAGCAGAACCACAGCGTGAACCTTCTGCCCCAGGGCTGGGCCCTTAACCCCCAAAGGGAGCCAGGAATCCAGGCCTCACGCACGCATGTAATCACTCGAGCTATGCTCTCTCTCTCTCTTTTTTTTTTTTTTTTTGGTGGTACTGGGGATTGAACCAGGGGCATTCTACCTCTGAGCTACACCCCTGGCCCTATTTTTTATTCATTTTGAAACAGGGTCTTACTAAGTGGCTAAGGGACCTCTCTAAGTTGCTGAGGCCGGCCTCGAACCTGTGATCCTCCTGTCTCAGCCTCCCAAGTACTGGGATTACAAGCCTGCACCGCCATGCCCGGCTTTCTCTCTCTTGGAAAGTTCTTCCACACAGAGTTACCCGACTTCTGCAGAATTTTCAAGCCTCCCCAACCCTTCTCATTCCTTTCATTTTTTCAGTGCTCACAGGACAAAGGAAATGAGCCCTCGGAGGAGGACACAGGCTGTGTTTGTTCCTTGGGGCTGCTGTGATGTAACCAGATCCCCCCTGGGAAGGTCATGTGGATGTGGGCAGAGCCCCAGCTGAGGCCTGGCCGCGGGCATGTGAACGTCCTCAGCCTGGCACGCCAAGTGTGAGATGAGGCTAAACATCCCCCAGTGCCACGATGCACCCCCTGGCTGGGCTTCTTGCTGTGGGCGGGCGGGGTTCTGGCCCGGCCCCCCTTCTCAGCCATGCCAGGCTGACCCTGCCTGCCATCCGCACTGGCCAGGGGAGCTGAGAGAAGTGGACTCGGCCTCCCGACTGGCAGCAAAAGAACACGCAAAAAAAGGGAAGAGACTGGAGTGCGGAGCCATCCAGATCTGGCTGCGATCCTGAATCCTAGCTCTCTGGGACTTCTAGCTGAACCTTATCTGAACTTGACCCCTCTGGACCTCGGTTTCCTCCTCTGTAGGCTGTTTCCAGTAGCCCTGTCCACTACAGAGTTGCTTGTGAAAAATCAAGGGAGGGATAACACAATAAGTGAATGCATGTATGCGGGGTACTAATCAACACTAAGTAATAAATTAGTATTCTATTTATAATAAAAGTCGTAAGTCGCTGTGTGCTTGCTAAGTTATATGCATTTAGTAATGAAAATCTCCCAACACTCTAGAGGAGACATACGAAGGGGTCTTCCCAGAGCTTATTTTGTAGCAAGTCATTGGTAGGGCTGGTATTTGAACCCCAGAGTCTAGTTGCAAAATCCTGGTTATTAATCCCTGGGTTTTGTGGCTTCTCAAATAAGAAGCCTAAAGCCGGGCATGGTGGTACATGCCTATATTCCCAGTACTTGGGAGGCTGAGACAGGAGGATCGCAGGTTCGAAGCCAGCCTCAGCAACTTAGCGAGACTCTCAGCAATTTAGCAAGACCCTGTTTCCAAATAAAATAGGAATGAGGGTGTAGTGCAGAGGTAGAATGCCCTTGGGTTAAATTCCTAGCACCACAAAGGAGGAGGAGGAAGAGGAGAAGGAAGAGCCTGGTATGTAAGGAATATGGATGTGATGCTGGTCATGGCCTGCCTGGCCTCTTCCTGACTGATCCTTGCCAATGTCACTGCCATATTTCAACACCTCTGGGCCCAATTGCTCCCTCCAGGGTTGCAGGTGGGCCGAGGCGGGTCAGCTTCTGGCTGGCATCTGTGGCTTTTCTGTGATTAGACACATGGGGGTCTCTCCGAGAACTCTCTGGGTTCCTTCTGGGCCTGGGAGGGAGAAGAGAGTCTCCTTCTTCAGTGCCTGTTAGGGTTTCGATCTTTACTGTCCCCACAAAGGCCCACATGCTAAAGGCTTCGTCCCCAGCCTGTGGCACTACTGGGACGTGGTGGCACTATTAGAAAATGGGACCTAGTGGGAGGAAGTTAGGTCATTGGTGGGCGTGTCCCTGAAGGGGATATAAAGATCTCAGCCCTTTCTCTCTTTGCTTCTTGGCTGCCATGAATGCGTCAGCTTTGCTTCACCATGCGCTCCCTGCCATGAGGTTCTGTCCCGCCACAGGCCCAAAAACCATGGAGCCAAGTAACCCTGGGCAGAAACCTCTGAAACCATGAGCTGAAATAAACCCTTACTCCTTAGTCAAGCAACTTAGAAAATTAATCAACTTGCCAGGTGTGGTGGCACATGCTTATAATCCCAGTACTTGGGAGGCGGAGACCGGAAGATCGGGGTTCACGGCCAGCCTCAGCAACTTAGACCCTCCGCAACTTCATGAGACACGGTTTCAAAATAAAGTATAAAAAAATAGAGCCGGGGGTGTAACTCGGAGGTAGAACCCCCCTGGGTTCAATCCCCGGTACCGCAAAAAAAAAAAAAAGAAAATTAATCAACTTAAGCCAGGGGTGGCGGTGCACACCTGTCATCCCAGCACTTGGGAGGCTGAGATGGGAGGATCGTAGGTTCAAAGCCAGCCTCAGCAACTTAGCGAGGCCCTCCATAACTTAGCACGACCCTGTTTCAAAATAAAAAATAAAATAGGCCTGGGAGTGTTGCTCAGAGGTAGAACACCTCTGGGTTCAATCCCCAGTATCACCAAAAAAAAAAATTAATCAACTTAGTTAATCAACTTAGAAAGTTGATTTCCATGGGGTGTATTGACACAGTGATGGAAATCTGTTTGTTCCCCTCAGCCAGTTTCTGGAGCACCTTAAATGTTCCCAGTCCTCTGCCAGGGGCACAGAGGGGCACTCCAGGGCGGAAGGATTGGGGCAGTGTCGCAGTGGGGCCTGGTGTCCTGTTCATTTGGTGTTGCTTGGCTCAGGCAGAGGCTTGTCCTCACTGAGCTTTTAGCCCATGGGGCAGCCGGTTTGGGTCTGGCAGGTGTCCTGGTCTCCACTGTCCACACGCGGGCAGGCTTTCCCGCAGGCCACTTCTTCGTGTGTCATTTCCACATCCTCTGGGCTGGCTCCCTCCTCAAGCATCTTGCTCTTGTGTTTTTTTGCTTTGTTTTGTTTTTATTTTTATTGTTTTGCATTGGGAATTGAACCCAGGGGCATTCTACCTCTGAGCTGCACCCCCAGCCCTTTTTTTATTTTTTATTTTGAAACAGGGTCTCGCTAAGTTGCTGAGGCTGGTCTTGAACCTGTGATCCTCCTGTCTCAGCCTCTCCAGTGCTGGAATTACAGGCTTGTGCCACCACACACAGTTGTGTTTTGCGCTTCTCTCTCTCTCTCTCTCTCTTTCTCTCTCTCTCTCACACACGTATGAGGGCAACAGAAAAAGAGACTCTAGTCACCCAGAGGTGGTTCCGATTGGCTACAGCTAACTTGGGTTGAGTCACATGTCCATGTATAAGCCAATCACAATGGCCAGAAGAATGCAGTGCTCTGATTGGCCAGGCCTGAGTCCCATGGTGTTGGGTTGAGTCACATGTCCATGTATAAACCAATCACAATGGCCAGAAGAATGCAGTGCTCTGATTGGCCAGGCCTGAGTCCCATGGTCTGTCCCTACAGCCAAAGAGGGGATCAGCCCATTGAGTCCCGTGAACTGAGAGCTGGGGAGGGGTGGTCCCCCAAAGTCCAATGAAGTGCCCCTTGCCAAGGGACGGGTAAAAGAAAAGACAGTATTTGTCACCAGAATGGCCATCAGTGGACGTCCTGACGTGCCACAGGGCCTTCCTGAGTGACAGTTGGCCAGTGCCCTGACTGGCAATCGTGAACTCCTGGGACTTGGTCCTCCGCTGACTGACAGTTGGCCAGTGTGGTGACAGGCGGTTGGCGGCCCCCTCCTGACCACTGACTGGCAGTCAGCGGGCATCCTGGTGGGCTGTGGGCAGTGCTGCTTAGCAACCGACCAGTCCAGCCTGGCAGTCCACTCTGGGCTGCCCCAGGGTAGGGAGGAGGACCTCCCAGCCCCACCATCTGCCCTGCGTCTCCCCTCCAGACAGGAATGGTAGCAACCTGCGCCCGTTCTCCCCAGCTGCAGAAGAAGTGGCGGCTGGGTGGCCCAGGCTGGCTCTGAAAGCCTTTGTCCCCAGGTAGTAGCAGGGACAAAGGGTCATTTGGCCTGCCGTGCTCTCTTGGTGCCAGAGACCAGCGCCCTGGTGGGGGGAGGGATTGGGAAAATGTTAGAATGGGGCCCGGTTTGCCCTGCTCTTTTGGTGACACTCGAAGTAGGCAGGGATTTGTCCTCATCCCCCTGGGGAGAGGGGACTGCCTGGCGAAATGACCCTTGGGCATGATGTGTGAGCTGAGACCAGGCAGGCCCGGGGCAGGGGTTCCTGAGGGATGGAAGAAGGTTGCAGCAGCTGGCAGGAGGGCAGGGGCCACCAGGACACCAAATCCTAGAAGACACAGCGGGCCCTGGTAGGGACTGGAACTTTCTCCCAAAGGAGAAGGCATTAGGGTGGGGCAGGGCCATGATAATGTCTATAATCCTAGTATTTGGGAGGCTGAGACAGGAAAATCCAGCCTCAGCAATTTAGCGAGGCCCTCTGCAACTTAGTGAGACCCTGTCTCAAAATAAAGAGTAAAATATATATATATATATATATATATATATATATATATATATATATGGCTGTTTTAAAACCCTAACCCTTTAAAAAAAAAAGCCGGGGGTGGTGGCACACGCTTGTAATCCCAGTACTTGGGAGACTGAGACCAGAGGATCACAGGTTCGTGGCCAGCCTCAGCTACTTAGTGAGGCCCTCTGCAACTTAGTGAGACCCTGTTTCCAAATAAAAAAATTAAAAAAATAGGACTAAGGGTGTAGCTCGGAGGCAGAATGTCCCTATGTTCAATCTCTAGCAACACACACACACACACACACACACACACACACACACACACACGCGCGCGCGCGAGGATTACTCCAGATTCAGAGACTATGGCGGGAACTCAGTAATGCAGGCAGGAGAGGTGGGGCTGGGAGGTGGCACACGGGAGGGAGCTGTCCAGGGGGACCCTGGCAGCTGGAGGGGAAGGCTGGCCCCTCTGTGCTGCACCACTGGGTGGGGTCCCGCTTCCTGTGAGCTTCAGGCTTTGTGACTCCCCAGGGAGAGACAGCTCCTTAAGAAAGGAAAAGGGTTCCCGTGCCTGGGCGGCTGAGAACGGGGAATGGGCTCGAGTTGGGGGTAAGACCAGGGGCAACAGCAAGTCATGCTCTGTCCAGGGACTGGCAGAGGGTCCCCGTGAGTCACGGAAGACCCAGCCCAGCAGAGGGGCTGCAGGCCCAGCTCCAGGCAGAGCAAAGTGTGGCCGTGCTAACCTGTGTCTCCAACCCGCTGTGGCCCATATGGAGAGCATGCTTCTAAGTTCCCTCCGCGCCACTCCTCTGTCATCTCTCCTGTGCCGTGGGGCTGGTGGCGTCATCTGATGGACCAAGAAATCAGGATTCAGGGAGTGGCCGCCCTCCCCATCCCCGTCCCCTCCACAAAGGCCTCTGCTTCACTGGGTGTTTTGGGGAGTCTCCAAAGCCATCTCTGCCGCCACGGTGTCTCGCTCCCATGGGCACCCCCTCCACGGAGCTCTTTCCAGAACACAGATCGGACCACTCTGCTCTCTGTGTAGAACCTGCAATGGCTCTCCATTGCCCATAGGATAAGTCTTTTAGTACTCCTCAGCAAGGTCTGTGAACGCTCTTTCTGACATGGTCCAGTTAATTTCCGGAGGACTCCAAAAATTTCGCTGAATGACTTTCCAGGATGGAAGAAATATTATCTCCTTGGACAAGCATTAAAAGAAACCTTTTAGCCGGGCGTGGTGGCGCACGCTTGTAATCCCAGTACTTGGGAGGCTGAGACTGGAGGATCGCAGGTTCGAGGCCAGCCTCAGCTACTTAGTGAGGCCCTCCGCAACTTAGTGAGACCCTGTTTCAAAATAAATAATGAAAAATAGGGCTGGGGGTGTAGGTCGGAGGTAGAATGCCCCTGGGTTCAATCCCCAGTACCACAGAAAAAAAAAAAAAGAAACCTTTTAGCGGGGCATGGTGGTGCGCGCTTGTAATCCCAGTACTTGGGAGGCTGACAGGAGGATCACAGGTTCGGGGACAGCCTCAACAATGTAGCAAGACTCTCAGCAACATAGCGAGACCCTGTTTCAAACTAAAAAAATAAAAAATAAAATAGGGGCTGCGGCTCAGAGGCAGAACTCCCCTGGGTTCAATCCACAGTAACACACACACACACACACACACACACACACACACACATACACACACACACACACACACACACACACACACACACACACACACACACACACACACACACACACACACACACACACACACACACACACTTGTCATTCCAGTACTTGGGAGGCTGAGACAGAAGGATCGCGGTTTCATAGTCAGCCTCAGAAACTTGGTGAGGCCCTCCGCAACTTAGTGAGACCCTCCCTGTTTCCAAATAAAATAATAATATAGAGCTGGGGGTGTAGCTCAAAGGTAGAATGCTCCTGGGTTCCATCCTCAGCACCACAAAAAAAAAAAAAGAAAAAGAAACCTTTCATTCTCACCAACAAATGGAGAGATGGAACCCTTTTTAGAAATAAAAGTGCTAGCAGACAAAGGGACACACAGAAAGATGCCCACTGTGGTATTATTTGTATTGTGTTGAGGTAAAAAAACAGGAAAAGATGCGAATTTCCATCAATTGTAGTATGGATAAGTTATGGGACATATTTGTACAATGGAACACGGTACAGCCAGTGAATGGGTCCCCGCCACATGAAACAATATGGATAAATATCACCAACCTAATATTGAACAAAAGGAGCCAGACACATAAAACTTCCTTCTGGGAGGCCGGGCGTGGTGGCACACGCTTGTAATCCCAGTACTTTGGGAGGTGGAGACCGAAGGATCCGGGTTCGCGGCCAGTCTCAGCTCTCTCGCTCTCTCTCTCTCTCTCTCTCTCTCTCCCTGTCTCTCTCTCTCTGTACTTAGTGAGGCCCTCCGCAACTTCGTGAGACCCGGTTTCAAAATAAACTATAAAAAATAGAGCCGGGGGTGTAGCTCGGAGGTAGAACACCCCTGGGTTCAATCCCCAGTACCGCAAAAAAAAAAAAAAAAACTTCCTTCTGCATAATACCATAAAGTTCAAAACAGGTACAATTGATCTGTGGACATAGAGGCGGCCCTATGATTATCTGTGGAGCTGGAGTAGCTGGGGATGGGGAAAGGACCATCCTTAGGGGCTGGAGACGGTTGCCATGGTGATCCAGGTGGTAGCTGCACAGGTGTATACACATGCAAAACCAATTGAACTGTGCACTTAGGAATGTGTGTATGTCAATCCTACCTCATTACAAAAGCACACAAGTCAAAATTATCATGGTTCATCTAGATGAGGGATATGCAGCTACTGAAAGGAAAGACTCCAGAGTCCTTCTCCAGGCATGGTGGCACACACATGTCATCTCAGAACTCGGAGACTGAGACAGGAGGATCGCAGGTTCGAGGACAGCCTCAGCAAGTAGTGAGACTCTCGTCAACCTAGTGAAACCCTGTTTTGAAATTTAAATAAAATAGGGCTGGGGGTGTAGCTCAGAGGTAGAATGCCCCTGGGTTCAATGCCCAGTACCATGAAAGAAGGAGGAAGAGGAGGAGAAGGAGGAGGAGGAGGAGGAGGAGGAGGAGGAGGAGGAATCATCTGACGAATCCAACCTGGGAGCTGCAATGCATGTGTTCGTGTGTGTGTGTGTGTGTGTGTGTGTGTGTGTGTGTGTGTGTGTTACTAGGGATTGAACCCAGGGGCATTCCACCTCTGAGCTACATCCCCAACTCTATTTTATTTTATTTTTTATTTTGAAACAGGCTTTCACTAAGTTGTGGAGGGCCTCACTAAGTAGCCGAGGCTGTCCTCAAACCTGCGATCCTCCTGTCTCAGCCTCCCAAGTACTGGGATCACAGGCATGCACCACCACACCTGCCTTGCAGCTGCCTTATACAGTCTCTCCAGGAAACAGCTGTAGAGAAAGGTGTGCGTCGGAACCCAGGATTGTCAGAACAAGCCACTCTTTGTCCACGCTCACGCTGTGTTTCCACACTTGAGTGCACGCTCGTGAGGCCTGAGACCGTGGAGGAAGGTCATCTGAAACATGAAGGTGTGGGGCCTGGGGACAGGATGGCTTGTTCTCTGTGTGTCTTTGAGCTTCCACGGGTTGCTGGGAGCACGTGGCTGTCACAGTTTCGCAGTTGCTGAGAAGGGCGCTGATGCAAGTAAGAAATGGCGAGGTACCGGGAGCGAGGCTGAGTGCAGCGGCTCCGGGGTCAGAGTGACCGGGGTTGTTCAGTCACCAACAACTTGGAGACCTATGAAGGGTGACTCAGCACCCCCCTTCCCCAGCCCTTCAGGGCTGCTGCCCGGATGACAGAAAGTCACGTGTGTCTGGCGCTCTGCACAGCCTGAGACCCTGCCCAGCCAGCGGTGGGTCACTACTCAAAGACTGTCCTCTCCCTCCACCTCCACATCCCACCCAGTACGTCAGAAAACAGGCTGGGAGCAGTCCATGGGGACCAGCCCCTGAGTGGTCAAGGACGGTGGGAAGGCCCGGAGGCCACCCCAGGTCCATGCAAGGAGGCTGGCCTCCCCTCCCTGGCCGGCTGGTCCGTGTGTCCAGCTGCCCGAGGCTGGGATGACAGATGGCCCCTGAAGGAAGGTCACGTCTCCAGCGCAGTTGTGTGTTTGGTGAAGGCGGCCGGGCAGGGAGCCTTCCGAGGCTCTGCGGATGTTTGGCCTTTGGGGGCCGGGACCTCGCCAGCAACCGGACTTTATTTTGGTTACTAAAGATGGGAAGAAGACTCAGGTCATAAATAACTGCCTGGCCGGGCAGCCGGCCTCTCTCCCGGGCGGCCCGCGGGCCCCGGGCCTCTTCAAGGCCAGCGTGTCCCCCGCCTGGCCGCACGGGGCGGCAGGAGGGCTGGTGGCGGCTCGGAAGCCCAGTGGGGAGGCGGGGGAGAGCGGAGAGGGGTCTCGGGCCTGGGTTCAGAGCAAGGTTAGCCAAATAGTGGATAAATTAAGCGAGGGAAACAGACAGCTCCCTCACAGTGAACTTTTCACCCAGCTAACCTGCTCCTCACCCACTCTCAGGTGGTTCCCGCCCCACGGCTGTCACCTCTCAGGGGGATTGTCACCTGCCTCTTCCCCATCCCCCACCACTGCCAGCCCAGGTAAGAAGCTGAGGATGCCGGGCTGGGGCTCTGTGAGGAAGGCCCAAGGAGGAGCTGCCGTCACCCCACCCAGAAACCCAGGGCTCTGCCTGGGGTCACACTGGGGATGATGGCCGGACGTCCCTCCTCCCTCTCTCGCCCAGGTGGGTCACACAGTCCCGCCCTTGTTGGGGACCAGGGACGGTGGCAGGTGAGCCTGGCCATCCCACCTGAAGTTAGGCCGGGAGGTTTGGGGTATCTCCCAAGCATGACCCTCCAGCCGGCCCTTCTCTGCTGGTTTCCAGCCTGAGCCACCATCTTCTGAGAGTGAGGGTCTCCAAACAGCGGCCACAGCCCCCAGCTCCTGCCTCAGACAGGCCTGTCTCTGTCTCTGTCACTGCGCCTTCTGGGGCCAGGACACGCGGACAGAAGTGGCCTCTCAGGCCATCAAGCCACAGAGGAGGGCTTGTGGGTGTGGTGGCCAAGGGGAAGTCGGTCACCCCAGCGAGGAAGGAAGGAAAGGAGGGAGGGAGGGAGGAAAGAAGGAAGGGAGGGAGGGAAGCAGGGAGGGAGGGAGGAAGGAAGGGAGGAAGGGAAGGAGGGAAGGAAGGAGGGAAGGAGGGAGGGAGGAAGGAAAGAAGGAAGGAAGGAAGGAAGGAAGGGAGGGAAGGAGGGAGGAAGGGAGGAAGGAATGAAGAAAGGAAGGAAGGAAGGAAGGAAGGAAGGAAGGAAGGAAGGAAGGAAGGGACTGCAGAAGAGCTGGAGAAGTCCCTAGGCCCAGCCACCAGCCGCCCCCTCCCACCATCTCGTCTGCTGGCGCTGCCCAGTCGGGATCTGCGCAGTGTTCAGAGGAGACGCACAGCCCCCGAGCGCCGGTGAGCCAGGCCGGGGAGACGGGCATGACCCGGCAGGCACAGCGGGACCCGCTGGACATCAGCCTGGCGTTGGTCCATGCCGCAGGCAAGTATGGACTGAGTGCTTGTGGCCTGCTGAGCTTGTGCCGGGCACTGGAGACACACCGGGGTGGGGGCACCTGGCACCATGGCGGCGGGGCAGACAGATGGCAGAGGCAGTGCACAGATATGCAAGGGCAGGACCCGCAGAGATGTCATGGGTCACCGGAGCGGGGCACTGGCTGCCGTGGGCAGCGAAGGCTTCTTGGAGGAGGTGAGCATTGAGCTGAGGTCCGGATGATAAGGAAGGGACAGCCCTGCGAGGAGAGGGGCAGGGGGCAGGACCAGGGTGCAGGACGAAAGGGCAGCGTCAGAGACCAGGAAGTGGGCCGGGAGGGCCAGCCTCCTGAGCTCAGATTTGCCGGTGGCCCTCTGGGACATGGTCCTCCTGCTGTCCGCTTGGCAGCTCCTGGACAGGGCCACCCTCTCGTCCTGCCAAGTGTAGGGAGGCCTAGGCACTGAGCAGTCCTCCACGGTGGGCGTCAGGAGGGAGCCTTGGTTCAGTCACTTGCCATCTGGGTGACCTGGGCGCCTGACTCCCAGTCATGGGGCCTCAGTGAGGGTTTCTGTGAAATGGGAACGCAGCAGCGACCTTCCCAGGGACTGGGGAAGAGAGCAGAGGGCGGCCGCCTGAGCAGCCCCGGGAGAGAGGGTGGAGGAGGAAGAGTGGGGCTCGCAGCCTGGGAAGAAAGAGGAACGCCTGGCTCCCCTCTCCCTGTCACACGCTGTCACATGCAGCCAACGCCCCACAGAGGAAATGAAAACCGGAGCTTTCTTCTGTCCCTGGGGGAGCAGGCCGTGCTGACGGGCCCAAGATCTCTATAGGATGATGGGACTTGGGCCATCCCTAATGCCCGCTCCCCTCCAATGTCCCCGTTTCTGTGACTCTAAGAAGGCACCTGCTCCCCCAAGGAACCCGAGCCATCGTTCCCATTAAACAATGTATCAAGTTTCGGGTCAAATAGTGTTGAAAACTTGGTCCCTTGAATTGTGCTCCTGCTGGGACTGCTGCAGACTGGTCACTCCCTCCTGCCTGGTCCTCTGGGGGTCAGACGCCTGCCAGCCTGGGGCACAGGGACTTACTGGGAGGGACACTGGGTCATTACCCAATAAATCATAGGCTGTGGCAGGGAACTTGGGCCCAGAGGGGAAAGGATGAGAATTTGGCTCTCCTACAGAGATCCCTGATTTTAGGACTTCTCCTGAGAGGCTCATAAACCATCCTTCTTTTGTTTCCTAACAGGAACTTAGCCCTATGTTTTTCTGAATATAAAAATAATATATGACCCCGGCTGTGTAATCCTAGTGCTTGGAAGGCTGCAACAAGAGGATTGCAAGTTCAAGGACAGCCTCGGCAATTTAGTAAGACCCTCAGCAATTCAGCAAGACTCTGTTTCAAAATTAAAAATTAAAAATGGGCTAGGGGTGTAACTCAGAGGCAGAATGCCCCTGGGTTCAATCCTTAGTACACACACACACATGCACATCACACACACACACACACACACACACACACACACACACACATATATATATTCATTAATTTTCATTTTCTGATTTCTTATTGGTACATTGAAATTATATATCATAGTGAGATTCAAAGTGAATTCATATATGCATATAACATCTCTTGGTGTGTTTTACTCATTATTATTATTATTATTATTATTATCATTATTATTATTATTATTATGGTCCTAGGGATTGAACCCAGGGGCATACTATCTCCAAGCTACATCCCCAGTCCTTTTTATATTTTTTATTTTAAAATAGGCTCTCACTAAGTTGCTGAGGCTGGCATTGAACCTACGATCCTCCTGTCTCAGCCTCCCAAGTACTGGGATTATAGGCATGTGCCACCTTGCCAGGCTTACTCATTTTTTGTTGTTGTTTGGATTTTTTTTTTTGGTACTAAAGGTTGAACCCAGAAACATTCTACCTCTGAGCTACACCCCCAGCCCTATTTTATTTTATTTTTTAAAATTTTGAAACAGGGTCTCACTAAATTGCTGAGGCTGGCCTTGAACCTGCGATCCTCCTGTCTCAGCTTCCCAAGTACTGGGATTGCAGGCGTGTGCCACCACACCCAGTCTACTCATTATTTTTTAAGAGGAAAGAAAGGCCGACATGCACTGAGGCCTGGGTGGACATCCCCCTGCATCAGGAGGGTTTCCCCAGGTCACCCTGCTCAAGTTGTGTCTGTCACAGAGGAAAAGCTCTGTCCAGATGCATAGAATGAATAAACGATCGTAGGAGGAGAGAAACCGGCCCCACACTGAACTTGTGTGACCTTCAGAGACAGAGAGAGCTGACTACTTTAAAAACGGGTCATCGTGGTCACCAGGGTCCCCCCGCCAAGAAACAGGTTCTCTGAAGCCAGGCCCATCACCCAGTGGGATTTCCCCCGAGGACCGTGACCTTCCTGCTTCCTGTCTTTCCCACAATTCCTGGGCCAGGGGCTTCCCAGAGCAGATGTCTGTCCATGGGCTCATTGTTTTAAAATATTTATTCAGTATTATTAAGAAGATGGTGTCGTGACAAGCAAGAAAAAAAAAAAAAACTGGGCATTCACCAACGCCCAGAGTGACTGCCATTTCCCGATCTGCACACAGCCCTGGTGACCCAGCTCAGAGCAGACAAGCCGCGACAGAGCTGCAAGTTTTAAACCTATTTTTATAATTTATGATTTTTTCCTAACACTAATAAATGTTTTCGCTATTTCCGCACTGTCTTCAAAGCTCTTGCTTTAAAGATCATTTTGATGGCTACTACTCCGTCCTGGGATTTTTCTATATTTTTGGAAAGTTCTCTCCCTCACAGATGTTTAGGTCACTTCTAGTTGTTTTATGTTGTTGTTGTGTTTTGTTTTTGCCACCGACAATCATGCAACTGTGCATATTTTAATGACTGGCTTTTTGTATCTTTTAAACTTTTCCTTGGCATGAATTCCTATAGGGGGTTAGAGCAGAGAGAGTTTTACTACTTGCTTTTTCTAGTTATTATCACATTTCTTTTTCTTTCCTTCTTTCTTTTTTCTTTTCCCTCCCTTCTTTCCTTCCTTCCTTCCTTCCTTCCTTCCTCCCTCTCTCCTTCTTTTTTCCTGGGCTGGGGATTGAACCTAGGCTTCTCGCATGCTGGGTGAGTGTTCTGCCAGTGAACTATATCCCAGCCCCCCTCCAATTTCTTTTCAAAAGGGCTTTAACAATTGGCCCTGGACAGGAAATTCAGTATATCAGTCTCCTTGTACTTGCCAATGCTGGGTGTGGCCTTAAAACTTTTTATTTTTTTGCTAACTTAGTAAATATAAAGCAGTCTCTCGGGCTGCCTAAATCGACCCTTCTTTGATTATCAGTGAGGATAAACATTTCCTGACATGATGGTTCAGAACACCTGAACCTGGCAACTAACCTCTGAGCCTGACAGCTATAAACTAGGGGTAAAACCATCTCCCCATGGCATTAGTATGATCAAGGTTTTCCAATTCAGCCAACCATTCCGTTTTTATTTGCTTATTTGTAGGATCTTTAGGCACAAGCAGTATTTTCAGAGTACCAAAATAAAAATGTGGCCTTTGCTGGGCTTGGTGGCACATGCCTATAATCCCAGTACTTGGGAAACTGAGACAAGAAGATCACAGGTTTGAGGACAGCCTCAGAAACTTAAGGAGACCCTCAGCAACTTAGGGAGACCCTATTTCAAAATAAAAAATAAGAAGGGCTGGGGGTGTAGCTCAGAGGTAGAATAGCCCTGGGTTCAACCCCAAGTACCAAAAAAAAAAAAGTGGTCTTTGATCCAAGAGCTTCCATTTATTTTCTTATCTCCAGCATCTCTCAGAACTTCCCTAAATGAGTTTTTTTAGGAGTGCCTTGAATATACAATAGCCTTTATATTATTTACAGAAACCAGACAACTCAGAAAGAAAAATGAATTATATCCGAGACTCTGCTGTCGGTCGGCATTGCGAACGTGGGGAAAGAAAGCCCTCACGCCAAATGAGTGGATTGTATCTGCAGAAACCTGCTCAGTTGAAGAGACTTAACCAAGACAGAAATACAAGAGTGTCGTTGGGGCAAGCAAAAAGATTATAGACGTTTATAGATAATATAGAAAAATTGGGAACATGTGATAGTCGTTAACCTTTACATCTGTTGGTTGGATTTTCTTGTTGTACTTCTGTGATAATTAGCCTCAGCAACTTAGCAAGACCCTGTTTCAAAATAAAAAATAAAAAGAGCTGGGGGTGTAGCTTGGAAGTAGAATGCCCCTGAGTTCAATCCCCAGTACCACCCCCCAAAAAAGGGATTATAAAAGTCTTCGTGCAGTGTCTATCTCAGAGAAGCAGCCAGCAAATACTGTCCGCCCAACTGTAATTTCTTCATACGTAAATAATCCTTTCCAACCTCTGTTTACATATATTGGGCTCTTAATGTTTTTCTTCTTTCTTTTAATGAGCGCTTTACATATTGTAGCCCATTCTTCTTTTGCCTTCTGTTTCCTTGACATTTTACTTTGTGCACACCCCCAGATTTTTTTTGTTGTTGTTGTTTTGTTTTGAAATAGGGTCTCACTAGGTTGCTGAAAGTCTCGTTACATTGCTGAGGCTGGTCTTGAACCTGCGATCTTCCTGTCTCGGCCTCCCAAGTACTGGGATTACAGGCGTGCGCCACCACACCCAGCTGGTCATCTTTCCTTGATGTGATGGTTCCCTGGGGACCTGGCTGGCTGAGGCACGTGGAACACTTCTCTTGACGTGAAAGAACTCAGAATGTCCTCACTCAGAGAGACTCTGACCCCCAAACTTGATTTGGGGGTCTGCTTCCTTAATTTAGTGGTAAGGATTGTTTTTGCTTTTTTTATTTTTTGCAGCAAATTAATTCATTTATCAAATATACAACAAGAGCCTTCTTAGGGCAAGACTCTTGAGTTTGGGGGACCCACTGTGAAGACAACAAACGTACCCCGGCCCAGGTGGAGTTCGGCATACGCTGGCCAGGGGCATCTAGTCCACGAGACCTTACCAAGCACCTGCTGTGTGCCAGGCTGTCCGCTGGGGCTGGGGACACATGGGCGAGCAGAGATGGCCATTACCCTCTGAGCTCATCGACACTGTCACAAATAGACGTCAAGTGCACTCTGTGGCAGCAGGAGTGAGGCCCCGGCCCGCATATGCAGAACTCCACCTGGGCCGGGGTACGTTTGTTGTCTTCACATTGGGTCCCCGAAACTCAAGAGTCTTGCCCTAAGAAGGCTTTTGTTGTATATTTGATAAATGAATTAATTTGCTGCAAAAGAAAACATTCAACCTCTGTGAACCGAGACGGAAAGGCTGTGGTCATAATACAGGGATGTGACTTCGGACCAGGAAGGGGTGTCAGCCAGGGAGGACTCCCCTGAGGTGACACTGGAGGAGGGCACTGAAGGCCAACTTGGAGTTAACCAGGTAAAGGGAAAAGACTTTTGGAGGCAAAGGAAACCGCACATGTGAAATCCTTGGGTGGGAAGAACAGTTTCAAGGCCGCCCAGGGCCGGGTCCAGGCCCAGTCCGGGTGCTAGAACTCTGAGCCCAAAATCTTGGGTTTCTCCTAATCTGCTGGGCCAGAGTTTGAGGTCCAACCCGTTCTTAGCACTCCACCCAGGCAGGCCATTTTTGTCTGATGGGGGAGGGCATCGGGGCAGCTGAGGCAGCCGCCATTTTTGGAGGCCCAGGGAGCCCCGCTATGGCCCTGCTACTTTCTCTGACCTCAGCCGGGGCTTGGCCTCCCGCCCTTCGGGAGTTCACGGCGAGGTGACGCCTCCTCCACATGGCTGCTGGGTCCCTCCCTTCCCGGGAGGCCTGGGCTGTCCAGACAAGGGCCAAGGAGGCCCGGGAAGGCCCGTCCACTCCGTCCAGCGCTCTCTGAAATCCAAAGCCATTTGTCCAGCTCTGTTGCCGGCTCTGTGGACCAAGCAGCCGGGGCTCCCATGACTGTCCTGTCCCTGGTATAGAGCAGGGAGCAGAGATGGCTGCACCCCGTCTGAGCTGACGGGGCTGCGTGTCCCTCTGCTGCCCCTGCGGCCCGCGAGGCGTGGGCGATGGCTCGGAGGTCAAGTTCACTCTGTGGCAGCAGGAGGACCGTGAGAATGGCCGCCACCTGAAGCTCCACACGGGCTGTACAACGTGTTCTAGAAACTGGCTCTGTCTCGTCCTCTGGGAATTCGGGGTGGGGGGGACTGTCACTGGCTTCTGATCTGTCCTTGCGGGGCAATTCTAGCCCCTATCTCAGGATCTTGGGAATGGCTGCCTAGACTTTGGATGCAGACGTCTCTAGGCCCTCAATCCCCAATCTGTCTCTACTTTCTGCAGGACACCAGTGGATCTACCTATCTGAGCCTCAGGGTCTCCATGTATAAAATAGGGTTTACCCCTAAGCGCCAGGGCTGTGGCACCAACGGCCCAGCCTCTGGTGACAATTCCTGATGGTAGTATATATTGGTGGGACAGGGCTTTACCCCCAGTGGCTCCTCAGAGGGTCAGTCAACACAGGTACGGGTGCTGGTGTGACTCTCAGCACCAACCAGGTAAACCGAGGCCTCATTCATAAGAGCCTGCACACTGAAAGAGGAGGCTTCGCCTGCAGGTCTCGTTCCATCCTCACAAGAACTGAGCAGTGGAGATCTAAGTAAGATCAACCTCTTAGAGATGAGGACTCAAAGGGTCAGAGAGGTTGACAAACTCACTCAAGGTTGCACAGCAAATAAAACACCTACTGGGACCTCCCCACCCTCAAAAGGACGGAAAGCCAATCTACTGCACAGAGAGAAGGGATGCTGGTTGAGCATGAGGCCTGGTCCTGAGCCCCGAAGCCAGGAGCCCAAGGGGGAGACGTTTTTAGCGCCAGCCCTGCCTGCAAGCCCAGAGCTCCCCCACCGTGCACGGCCCCCCAGGACCCCAAGACAGTTCCGGGTATATTTGGCTCCAGCCCCTAGGCCCGTCTCTTGAAACTTGGCGTTGGTGTTGGGCGGGCGGGGGAGGGCCGCGGCCCGGGGAGCTGCCCCGGGGAGAGGGGCGGCCGGCCACTCTGGCCAGCCCGGCTCCTTTGTTGCACGCTGACAGGACGGTGCGGCCGCCACACACTTCAGCTGCCAAGTCGCGGCGGTCACTCAATCCATCACCGAGGGCGGGGGCGCCTGGCCCCCCGGCTCCTGGCTGCTCGGCCTGCAGTGTTGTTTTAGTCTGACTCGGGCTGTGAGATAAACGGGGCATGAACTGGCCCCCTGGCAGGGGGTCAGCCCCTTCTGCCCTCATTAAAGTGCCAATCAAGAAGAGGAATGGAGACAGGCCCACTGAGCGCCACCGAGCTCAGCCGCCGGCCGGCCAAGGGGCAGGCTCGGCCTCCCCACCCAGCCAGCGGTGCACTCCACACGCCCCGCATCTGCTGGCAACATCCCAGAGCCCCGGCCCTGGTCCCGCTTGCATGGGGGCTGGGGGAGCCGGCCGCTCCAAGCTGCAATGCCTAGCCCCCCGCCTGGTGCCTGTGGGGGCCCGGCCTGCTGTTGGGGATCCGCTGCTATGTAACAAACCACCCCAAAAGTTTGTGACTTAAACATCTCATTACTTTTTTTGAATCCAAGGGTGCCTGGGCTCAGCTCAGCTTGGTGACCTGCTCCGTGCATTGAGGGCTGGGGTGGCTGGTGGCTGGAGCGCCACTGGGCTGGGGTGCTGCCACGTGGCTCAGGCACAGGCCTAGTGCCTTTCTGGGGACACTGACAAGGCCAGCTCACCCAGTTCCCAGGGGCGACTGGGCCTGTCTCTCCATCTCCACGGAGTCTGGGGGGCTCTCCCTGACCACGTGGTCTCTCCCACGGGGCAGCCCGGTACTCCCCCAGTGACTCAGGCTCCCGAAAGCACAGAGGTGGAAGGTGCTCAGCCTTCTTAAGGCTCTGGCCAGAAGCTAGGCAGAGTAACTGTCCTGATGTGAGTCGGGGGCAGCCCAGATTCAGTGTGGATCCTGGCGCCGTGGTCCCTGGGGCCATCTTGGAAAGTGGACGCTTTGTCCAGGACAGGGCAGGACCCACCTCTCTCCTCTTGGGTTTTCTGCTCAAAGGATGTGGGGTCAGAAGCTTTTGGGGTAGGGTGGGGAGTGGGCAGGCTGTCATCCCTCCCTTCCATATGTCCCGCGACAGATCATCTGTTCTCTAGAAGAATCGTTTCAAAAGCTGTAACAAGGCATTTAAAAAAAAATGATAGCATGATTATTAAGCAATATTAAGTAATAATTGTTGCTGCACTCCTGTAATTGGTGATGCACTCCTGTAATACCGGTACGTTGGAGGCTCACATGTTCGAGACCAGCCTCAGCAACTTAGGGAGACTGTTTCAAAAGAAAAAATAAAAAGTGCTGAGGGTGTAGCTCAGAGGTAGAATGCTCCTAAGCTCAATTCCAATATTTTAAAATAATAATAATAATAGCTGGACATGGTGGCACATGCCTGTAATCCTAGTACTTAGGAGGCTGAGACAGGAGAATCACAGGTTTGAGGCCATCCTCAGCAACTTAGCGAGAGCCTGTCTCAAAATAAAAAAATAAAGGGCTGAGGGCAAGCCAGGCATTGTGGTGCACGCTTGTAATCCCAGTACTTTGGAGGCTGAGACAGGAGGATGGCAGGTTCGCAGCCAGCCTCAACTACTTAGTGAGGCCCTCTGCAACTTAGTGAGACCCTGTTTCAAAATAAAAACTAAAAAAAAAATAGGGCTGGGGGTGTAGTTCAGAGGTAGAATATGTCCCTGGGTTCAATCCCCAGTACATTATAATAATTATATGTATTATAATGAACATTATTATTATGATTATTATTATTTTGTGTTGTCATTCCTTAGAAGCTTATGAGACTGTCAACCATTGTCCTAAGCAATTATATCTTATTGAATTCAACAACCCTATGGAGAGGTCGCTACTGTCACCCCTAACCTGTAACAAATAGACCCCAATGTCTAGTAGCTGAGGTTTCCTTCTGTCTTAACCCGGCGAGAACTCCGCTTGGCAGGCAGCCCTCCCCCAGCCACAGCGTCTCCGCCCGGCTCCGTCATCTCATGGCGCTCTCTTCCCCTCCGGTCCCTGGCACGCAGGGCTCACTCCGGCTGCTCTGTGCGGAATGGACCGTGTTGGACGCGTGCATGGGGAAGCGGTGGTGTCGGGGACACTGCCCATTAGCGGTGGGGATCCACTCCCCCTTCCCCATCCTGCTTTCTGTCCCGGGAAGCTGACCTCCGCAGGTTACATCAGCCTGGACGTGGCTGACCTCCACGGACCGCATCGAGGGCTCCCCAACACTTGGGCTCAGCTAATGGGAGACAGTGGCAGGAGACAGGAGGGCAGCAGGAAAGGTGAGCACTCTCTCTCTCTCTCTCTGTCCTGGTTGGGCAGTTGCTGACCTTTGCTACCAAAGGTCAAGGCTCACATCAGCTACAACCTCACCTACCTGGGGGCGGCCGCGGGCTGCCCCACCGCCTGTCACCCGTGCCCTGTCCCACCACATCCACAACTGTGATCAGCCCCTTCGGCGGCCGCTCTGCAGGCACCCTCTGCAGGTCCCAGGACACAGCCGCTCTGTACCCCGCTGTGGCCCTGGCAGATTCTGGGGTGGGTGGGGACTGGGACAGGCAGGACAGAAGCCAGGCGGGAGGTGGCCGCGGTGATCAGGGGAGAGCGGTGGCCGGCAGCCTGCTAAGGTTGAGCCAACAGGACTTTTTTGGTGGATCTGATGTGGGGTTTGAGTTGGCCAGAGCAACTGGAAGATAGGGTAGGACGGGGGGGGGCAGCTTGTGGAGGCAAAAGCTGGTTCCGTCTTGCATGCGTTGTTTGTGATGCTTTTTATTTTTCACTTTTTGTTTTTCTGCGGTACAGGGGATTGAACCCAGGGGTGTTCTACCTCCGCGCTATACCCCCGGCCCTATTTTTTATACTTTATTTTGAAACCGGGTCTCACGAAGTTGCAGAGGGCCTCACTAAGTAGCTGAGGCTGGCCGCGAACCCGAATCCTCCGGTCTCTGCCTCCCAAGTACTGGGATTACAAGCGTGCGCCATCATGCCCTGCCGTTTTGCGATGCTTTTTAGACATCGAGCGGAAATGTCAGGGGGCAGTTGGAGCTCCAGCTCTGGATTCAGGGCAGAGGGGTCCAGGCTGGAGACGAGATGCAAGGTTGAGAACCATGAAAACATAAACGGTATTTATTTATTTTGATACTGGAGATTGAACCCAGGGGCATTCTACCTTCAAGCTACACCACCAGCCCTTTTTAGTTTTTATTTGGAAACAGGTTCTTGCTAAGTTGCGGGGAGCCTCCCTACATTGCTGAGGCTGTCCTCGAACCTGCGATCCTCCTGTCTCAGCCTCCCAAGTACTGGGATTACAGGCCTGTACCACCACCCCCAGCGCATAAACAGTATTTAAAGCCACTGGACTAAGCAACATAACCGAGGAGAATCTGCCTTGAGAAAGGAAGAGAACCGAGGGTGAACTCTGAGTCGCGCCAAGATTTGTTGTCGAAGAAGAGGAGGAGGGGTCAGCAATGGAGAATGAAGGGGAGCTGTCAGCAAATTGGGAAGAAAAGCAGGAAATAATGGGTTCCCGGAAGCCAAGTGGAAAAATAAAAAGAGTTCCAGAAAGGAGAGAGAGTGTGGAGCAGGGCAGACGCAGCTTACCACCATTCAGCGTAGATGAGGCCTCAGGATGAAGATTAGAGTCGGCAAAATGAAGGTCACCGTGACCTTGAAGATGTCTCACTAAGTTGCTGAGGCTGACCTTGAACCTATCTCAGCCTCCCAAGCACTGGGATTACAAGCATGCACCAACACGCCCAGCTGAGACCCTGTTTTAAAATAAAAAATAAAAGCCAGACGTGGTGGCGCATGCTTGTAATCCCAGTACTTGGGAGGCTGAGACAGGAGGATCCGGGTTCGTGGCCAGCTTCAGCTACTTAGTGAGGCCCTCCACAACTTAGCGAGACCCTGTTTCAAAATAAAGAATAAAAAATAGGGCTGGGGGTGTAGCTCGGAGGTAGAACACCCCTGGGTTCCATCCCCAGTACTGCAAAAAATAAATAAATAAATAAATAATAAAAAGGGCTGGGAGTATAGCTCAGGGGTTGAGCTCCGCTGGATTCAATTCCCAGTACCACAAAAAAATAAAAATTAAAATTAAATAAAAAATAGAAGAGAGAGAGAGAGAGAGAATAAAATAAGAACACAGCATTCAAGAACTGTGGACTAATATTAAATGGACTGGTATACTTTCATTTGGAATTATAGAATGGAAGGAAAGAGAATGAGATGAAGAAAATATTGGAAAAGGTGGGGCCATTTTCCAAATGGATAAAAGTTATCAACTCACAAAGTCAAAAGTTCAGCACATCTTGTATCAGTCAGCTTTGCGTCATTGTGACCAAAATACCTGGCATAAACAACTTAAAGGAGAAAATATTGATTTTGGTTCACGGTTTCAAGGTTCAGTCCATGGTGGGCTGGCTCCAGTGCTCTGGGCCTGAGGGGAGGCAGAACATCATGGCGGAAGGGCATAGCAGAGGAATACTGCTCAGCTCATGGCAGCAAGAAGGGGGGTGGGTGAGGATGCCCTTAATTCCCTTTGACTAGGCCTGCCTCCCATGGGCTCCTCCACCACCCAGTCGTCCATTCATCACTGGGTTTATCACTGATGAGCTCAGAGCCCTCATGATTGGATCACTTCCCCCAAGCCCCACCTCTGGACATTGCTTCCCTGGGAACCAAGCCTTCAACACATGGGCCTTTGGGGGACACGCTGTATCCAAACCGCCAACCTACATTCTTTATCCAGGGAAAATTCCTTCAAAACTCAAGATAAAATAAAGATATTTTCAAGAAAACAGAAACTGTGATAATTTGTTGCTGGCATAACTTCACTACAACAGATACTACAGGACATTCCTCAGGCTGAAAAGAAGCGTCCCCACAGGAATCCTAGATCTGCAGCAAGGAATAAGGAACATCGGTAATGATAAATACGTGAGTGCTTGCAAATATTTATTTACAAGACTAAGCTGGACATGGTGGTGCATGCCTGTAATCCCAGTACCTGAGAGGCTGAGACAGGAGGATCACCGGTTCCAGGCCAGCCTCAGCAGCTCAGCAAGACACAGCAACCTAGTGAGACCCTGTTGGAAAGTTGAAAATAAAAAAGGGTCAGGTATGTAGCTCAAAGGTAGAACACCCCTGTGTTTCATGTTTCATCCACAGTAACACACACACACACACACACACACACACACACACACACGATTACTAACTAAAAAAAACAATATATGGTGATTTTTATAGCAAAGCTAGAAATATAATATCTGACAACAATAGCACAAAGAAAAGGAAATGACAGAAATAAAATTATACTATACCTTTCAAAGTTCTTTTTTTTTTTGCGGTACTGGGGATTGAACCCAGGGGCATTCTACCTCCGAGCTACACCCCCAGCCCTATTTTTTTTTTATCCTTTATTTTGAAACCAGGTATCACGAAGTTGCGAAGGGCCTCACTAAGTAGCTGAGGCTGGCTGCAAACCTGGATCCTCTGGTCTCCGCCTCCCAAGTACTGGGATTACAAGCGTGCGCCACCACGCCCGGCTACCTTTCAAAGTTCTTAACATAACACAAGAAGTAAAGAAGTAATATACTTTTTTTTTTGTACTGGGGATAGAATGCAGGGGCATTCTACTTCTGAGCTACACCCCCAGTCCTTTATATTTTTTTGTTTTGAAACAAGGTCTTGCTAAGTTGCTGAGAATCTCGCTACATTGCTGAGGCTGTCCTTGAACCTGTGGTCCTCCTGTCTCAGCCTCCCAAGTACTGGGATTACAGGCATGCACCACCATATCTGGTAGTGATATTGAAAAGGCAGAAATAAGTAGGCAGATAGGGCCAAGGGCCATGGTACAAAAACGTCATTTCCTGAGAGGCAACAGATACTAACCAACTTCCAGAACTCTTGAACAAAAGTTATAATGAGATCAAAAGCCTCCCCAAAGTGACCAGAGCTTCACAAAATTCCTGTTGTTCCTGCTGATAAGCAATCCCAGGAGAGTCCAGGAAACAGCGTCTGGAATCCAAACTAAGAGAAGGGGACTCAAAGAAGGACACTATCTTAGCTGGGCATGGTGGCGCATGCTTATAATCCCAGTACTTGGGAGGCTGAGACCGGAGGATCCGGGTTTGTAGCCAGCCTCAGCAACTTTGTGAGGCCCTCTGCAATTTAGTGAGACCCTGTTTCAAAATAAAAGGATAAAAAATAGGACTGGGGGTAGAATGCCCCTGGTTCAATCCCCAGTACCACAAAAAAAAAAAAAAGGATACTATGCAAATGCTCTCTGCAAATCCCAGGAAACTGCCTCTGAGACCCCAACCGGAAAAGGAGACTCGGAAGCATATGAACCCCTAGACCAGCCGCTCTGGTCAGATTTTCCTACTCAGAGTCCCTCCCTTTTGGGAGCTTCCCTCTCTCGCAGGGCGCATTGGCTTTGAGAGAAAATGGTGTGCAATTGCCGGCACTCGGCCGGGCAACTCTCAGGTAGTGACCTGAAGGCCTCTGCTGGACATCGAGGCTGACCGAGGGCCTAGGAGTGGCCTGCACCTCTCTTCAGCAGATCGCGTGGACTTTGGGAGAAAGAAGTTTGCAACTGACGGCACATGGCTTGGGCTACTCCCAAGTAGCATCCAGAAGGCAGCTGCCGGACTCCAGGGTCCCCATTGCCCGCAAGGGTGTTCTGCCTCTTTTTCCCTTCCTCGTTCTCTTTACAGTAAACTCCCTGCTTGCCTTCCTGTTGTCTGTGAGTGTCATTCTTCATACTTCGTAGACAAGAACCCTGGAAAGACAACACCTGTTTCATCTTTTGGAGGTCCCAATGAGATATTGTCGAGGGTTGTCTTAGAACGCACACTGAGATTGTAATCTTGGACCGGCTCAGTTTGAATGCACGGTATTTGACTGGGTGGGATCTGCCCGCAAGCGGACACATTCCAAAGGACCTGGTGTAATTTTCAAGGTGGGTCTTTGATGTCGTCTCCACCCAGTAATGTCTAATCCCTCCTTCCTCCAAGCTTGTCACATGCCTGCCTCACTGACCTTCTTTATTGTAACTCGTGACAATTGTTAGTTTCTGTGTTTGATTAACTTTTATGATGCCTTGTCTAAAGTTTCTATAAAAGCAAGGTGCTGGCTACAGATGGACAGGAGAATTTGTCATCTCTATCTCCTCCCTGAACCCCCAATTATTAAATTCTCTGCAAATTATTATATCAGACTTGGTGTCATTTTCATGTGAGAAGACTATTGATCAGGAAACTGCCTGGTGCAGCAACCATCTGTGGCAGGAACCATGGAATAGTTTTTAGGGAGCTGCCTAGAGCAGCAACCTTCCATGGTGGGACTAAGGAGCAAGCAGCATCCGCCAGAGCACCCAATAATATTCTACAGAAGGGTGAGTAGCTGCGTCTCTCTCTGGGGGCTTTTCACCACTGCTGCCGCTAGTGCTGTGGCTGACATTAAGATTCCTAGCCAGGCGTGGTGGCGCACGCTTGTAATCCCAGTACTTTGGGAGGCGGAGACCAGAGGATCCGGGTTCGTGGCCAACCTTAGTGCGCATGCGCGCGTGTGCAATCTCTCTCTCTCCTCTCTCTCTCTCTCTCTCTCTCTCTCTCTCTCTCTCTACCTACCTACCTAGTGAGGCCCTCCGCAACTTCGTGAGACCCGGTTTCAAAAATAAAGCATAAAAAAAATAGGGCCGGGGGTGTAGCGCGGAGGTAGAACGCCACTGCGGTTCAATCCCCGGTACCACAAAAAAAAAAAATTCCTCGTGTGCAGTACACAGAGCTGAGGCAGGCGCACACACACACACACACACACACACACACACACACACGTGTGTGTGCGTGCACGCATGTGGAAATTTGACTGGCGGTCCACAGTCCCAGAAGAAAAATGAGGAGTTTTATAGCAGGCTCTAGAGGACACTACTTACTCCATCGTCCCACCACGGAGGGTTGCTGCTTTGTGCATCTCCCTGAAAATTGTTCCGTGGTTCCTGCCATGGAAGCTCGCTGCTCTAAGGCAGCTCCCTGACACTAGTCTATCTCACACAACAATGACACGAAGCCTGATATAATAATTTTGAGAGAATTTAATAATTGGGGGGTCAGGAAGGAGATAAGTGATGATTCTCCTGTCCATCTGTAGCCAGCACCTTGCTTTTATAGAAACTTTAGACAAGGCATCATAAAAGTTAATCAAACACAGAAACTAACAATTGTCATAAGTTACAATAAAGAAGGTCAGTGAGGCAGGCATGTGACAAGCTTGGAGGAAGGAGGGATTAAACATTACTGGGTGGAGAGGACATCAAAGACCACACCTTAGAGATTACACCAGGTCCCTTGGAATGTGTCCGCTTGCGGGCAAATCCCACCCAGCCAAATACCATGTATTCAAACTGGGCTGGTCCAAGATGATAATCTCAGTGTGTGTTCTAAGACGGCCCTTGACAGAGTTTCCCCTGTAGTCGGTGTGCAGATGCAGTCGCGCAAGGGGGGCAGATCATGTGCGGGGACCCCAGCCCTGAGTCCCAGCTACAGTCAGAAAGCCACTTTTAATCTAGCTAACTTTGCAGAAGAATGCATGGCTGCAGCAGCAGGTTTCCTAAGCTCAGAAAGCTTAAAGAGCTAATCAGAACTGGGGAAAAGGACAGCTTGAGTCACCTGGGCTCTCTAAAAATTTGGAAGAGCTACCATTGGTCAGTTTCTGGCTAGGGGGGTGGGTTTAAACCTCTACCCCACATGGTATGGAGGGAAGAAGAACAAAGAAGATTTCTCCACCATCCCAAATTAATTAATTAATTAATTTATTTATTTATTTATGGCACTGGGAATTGAACCTAGGGGTTTTGTACCTCCGAGCTACAACCCCAGCCCAATTTTATTTTTATTTTGAAATGGGGTCTTGCTAGGTTAATGAGTCTCACTATTTGCTAAGGCTGTCCTTGAACCTGCAATCTTCCTGTCTCAGCCTCCCAAGTACTGGGATTACAAGTGTGCGCCACCACACCCGGCCCATCCAAAATTTAATATGCATGAGAAGGGAGGTGTCTGCTTTAAAGCCACTGCTCTGGGCCCACCTACATGCTGCCTGGGAAGGCATAAGCAGCCCCTCCCATGGGTGACTGATAACATCTCATACCTAAGCCTCTGATGCTGCTGGTCAAGCTCATAATAGACTTCTTCCCTGGGTGAATAGATGCTTAAGTTTAAATGTTTCTTGTAAAAGCTTGTAAGATAATTCTATTTTCTAATGTAGTTTGTGTTCTTATACGCTAAAAGCCAATTCTAAGATTCTAGGGATCTGTATTCTAACCCCTCTGTGGCAAGAAGAAAAAAAAAGCAAGAGTCTTCTTACACAAAATAGCAGAATATAGCTTTCTACTACAGGAAATATGGCCTTTTCATTTTTTTGAGCTCATGGATTTTTACAAATTTACTGGTTTGCATGCATATATTTTCTGTTCTGATTTATTTTTGTTTTGTCTCTGATTTGGTTTTGTCTAACTAGAGATTTTCCAGGTCTCTATCTTTACAGAATTTTTTTTTCTCTCCTGTATTTACTCAGCATCTATTCAAGGGCTAATTCTCTGTTTGGTATCCAAAAAAAAAAAAATGGGGAGGATAAACAGTGGTGGTGATTCGTGTGTTTGCCTGCCATGGGAGACTAAGTGGCCACCTGAATCGGTTTGATTCAGAGTCACCCATGACTAGCAGACTAACCATGGACAACTACACAGGTTTTCCCCATACCTGTGTCATACAACAAAATTCATGACAGGATGTTTTGGTTACTGGAAGCTCTAGATCTGGCTTCACTCTGGACAATAAATATCTGTAACTCTCTTGTCCCCTACCTGTTGGTGTTGTTTGTTGTGCTATGTGTGTAATGTGTCTGTATATTGTCTACATGGTACCACAAATTGGCATAATAATAAATGAGTGCTCATAAAATTTAAAAAAAACATAAAACGGAAGAGGTAGAACAGAAGAGATAAAATGTTAGGTAGAAAGGAGACAAATTGGGAAGAAAGGAAAATATAGTTTTAAAAATGTAAAATACAGCCAGGTGTGGTGGCACACGCTTATAATCCCAGTACTTGGGAGGTTGAGACCAGAGGATCCGGGTTCGCGGCCAGCCTCAGCTACTTAGTGAGGCCCTCCGCAACTTTGTGAGACCTGGTTTCAAAATAAAGTATAAAAAATAGGGCTGGGGGTGTAGCTCAGAGGTAAAACTCCCCTGGGTTCAATCACCAGTACCACACACACAAAAAAATAAATAAAATAAAATAAATAAAATAAAATAAAATAATAAATAAACCTATACCTTTATCTCTGACTGGTGCATGCTGAAATTCTTTTTGACACGGAAGCCAGGAATCCACAAGAAATCATTGTGTCTTCTCATAACATAATCAAACGCCTCTGAGTTCATGTGACTTAAATACATTTAACAACTGAGTAAATTTAAGATTTGTTCATGAGATTAAAATAAAAATTCCTAAAATTATTAACACATACATTTTTCCCTAGGTAAATTGTCAATCAAGATTGTTTGCCTCTGTAGGATGTTTTCAAATACAATGCTCATTGCTTTTAAAGGTTTTTCTTCGACAGAAAAAAATGTTTTAAGACACTAATGATGCTTATCTTGATTTTTCAAGGGTCTTGATTTTTCAGGGGTACTATATAATTTAACTATTAAATTGGGTAAATACGAAATGTAATTAATGCTTTAAAATGCTCATGATTTCTTAGAATCTAAATTGTCAGTACATAGGAAAACAATATTGTAAAATGGCATTGTTTTGGGGTCTCTACTAAGAGACAACAAAGGTTACTGAAAATCAGGGTTCAGGTCAATGTATAATTTTGTATACATTGCTTTGATGGAAACAACTGTATATTCTTTTACCTAAACACCCTAAAAATTTGGAATCAATGATTAGAATGATAAAACACTCCTTAACAACCTTTACCTGATAGAGCTGCATGGAAAATTTCAAACTCTCTTAAAAGAGAGGATAAATTTTACCAGTCCAGATGCTAAACATCCAAGTTTCATTCCCTTACTGGTCAACGTCCTAGAAAAACTAAACACAGATAAATTACCTATACTTTCCTTTGCAGACAGGAAGCAATACATGCTGCATTACCACGGTGCAACTGGGCCCATGGTCGTCAGAGTGCTGGTCTCACGGCTCACAGACACCCCACCACAGATGCATCACATATGTGTCTGTCAGTTGTAAATAGGTGCCAGCTCTTTGTCACACTGGTAAGCATGGATGAATCTAGTAGACACACCCTGTTTATGGACATGCATGAAACGGGTGCCAGGTAGCCCAGGGGATGCTCTGGGACAAATCGCACAGTGAGAGAACTAAAAGGACACTTTTCTTTCTCTTCTGTTTCTCAGATGGGAAACAGCCCATCTGCCATGTCTGCCAGCACCCCATTAAATTCCTAGTCTTTCTGTGGCTGAGTTTGGTAGTATAAATCAAAAGACAGAGAGGATGGCCACTAAAAAAAAAATGTAAACAGTGATACTATCTTGCAGCTGGATCTGTTTAGCAGAAAAAGTAAGAGATCTAAAGTTTGTATTAAAGAAAAATCCAAAGCTATGCCAGCAAGGTAAATCAGATGTGGCCATTCTGGCCACACCAACAGATATTCCACTAGATATTCCACTAGTCATACCACTAGAGCCCCAAAAGACAAAAGAAACCCCAATAAATAAAAGGAGAGATTTGTAGGCATGAGGGATGTTATAATAAAGAAGTTAAAAGAAAAAAATACTTTTAGGTAGAAAATAATTTTGTATATCAAGATTTTTGTTCTAAATGACTGAATTATCCCATGGGGGGAAAGATGAGAAGAAAAACCAGAGGGTTAAGCAAGTTGCAGAGGGTTCGAGGAAGTCGCAAGTGATTTGTAAAGGATAAGATGTATAAAGGAAATTTTAAATGTGATAAAGCTTGCTGCTTAAAATTAAAATGAATTGTTTAAAGGGTTTTCTAAAAAGTCACATTAAATGCATTGATGCTATGTTTAAAACAATTTGGTTTTCATAAGATATTGTTCTGCCTTTGGTAATATTTTACAAAATAAGCCTAGAGAGCAAAAATTTTACATTTTACTAAGATAATTTTCTATATTTCCTGCTATATATTGACAACAATGTTTTAGATACTTGTATTCCCAAAATGTATAGGATTTCTAAAATACAAATGTAATATCACTAAGCTAATGGCATCTAAACAAAACAAAATGGTGATAGCCTTTCCAGGTTTGTATTTATATGTTCCTAATTGCATTATAACCATCTTCTTTATGCAACAATACAAATGAGATTTGTTAAGCCGGGCGTGGTGGCTCATGCTTGTAATCCAAGTACTTGGGAGACGGAGACTGGAGGATCTGGGTTCGCGGCCAGCCTCAGCTAGTTAGTGAGGCCCTCCACAACTTCATGAGACCCAGTTTCAAAATAAAGTATAAAAAATAGGGCCAGGGGTGTAGCTCCAAGGTAGAATGCCCCTGGGTTTAATCCCCGGTACCGAAAAAAAAAATGAGATTTGTTTTATCCCTGATAATTCTGTTTTCTGTTTTGTGTTTTTCTTATAAAACTGCATAACTGTTGTTTGTTAGCGTTTAACAGAAATACAACATCCAAACAGTGTTTTGAGATAATAGCTGTCACCTGCAATACAGCTTAAAAAGGACTGGTAAAACCGACCTTCTGGGTGTTCAACAACTGAGACTTAGAAGCCAATATTTTGGCCCTAGTCCTCCAAGGTCGAATAGGAACCAGGTATAATGGGACCTTGTCAAAGACCCCTGCAACTCCAGTGAGTCATCTGACCTCCCAAAACAGGGAGATCATGAAGGCTCCAGAGACTGGGAGCTTCCAACACATACTCTACAATAAAGAAGGTCATCAGAGAGGAAACTGTCCTCTATGCTTCAAAGAAAATCAAATGGTCAGCAAGACCAAGACCCTTCCTGGAAGATGGCACAACTGGTAGAGGTAAAGCCTCGCCAAGTCCCTAAGAGTAACCCTGAAGAGCCTTGACTGACATTAACAACAAAATTGTTAGAAAAACTGATATTTGCCCAACATTTGGCTAACTTCTTGGTCTTGAACACCCAGCAGAAAAGTATAATCAAATATAAGTGTGCTATTCTAGGGTAAAAGGAGAATCATACTCATGGAGTCATTTAAAAGACCACCCACATAATTTACCTATCTTCTGACTTTGGCTCCCCCTTATAGTCTACATTATAATTTATAATGGTACTTCTGCTTTTAGGTTCACAAAAAATAAGATATGACACCAAATGTCTAAAACCTCCCTCCAGTTAACTTCTTATAAGATGCTCTAAAAAGTTAAGCCTGTTGCTCTTGAAATTTTAAAAGTCCCAAACCATCAGACACTACAAAAAGTGGAAAGCCCTATTCCTGTAAGCTCATGTAGGATCTGAGTCTTGTCCAAAATCCTACAGACAAAACAAAACAAAACCACAAAACAAAAACCTGTTTCAGCTAAGTTAAAAACAACATGCTTGTTTTTTTCAGGCTTTGTGCCACAAAAACTTTGCACAATGTTGTATATAATGACTCATGGTCTATTGCAAATGGGTTGGCTACCTGACCTCCAATTTAAAATACTATCAGGTGGATGGCCCAAGATAATGGGTTATGGGAAAACCATTATGGTGAGATATCTCAGTTATTGTATAATGTACTAACATATCAATTATATTGTACAAGCCCACTATCATTCTCTGGGCACAATGACCCAAACAAAGCAGAAATCCATAACTTTAATTGCTGTGGGAGTATCAGCTATAGTCGCTATCAGTTTAACAGTAAGAGTCGCCCTAAGTGCAGCCTCAGTGGCCAACTTAACTACCTCCGTGAGCAGTCAAAACCAGAGCAGAGAACAAACAAGGTAGCTGAAAGAACGAGCTGCCAAATCTCTGGAATTCCAGATAAGGGAACAAATTCATAATATGTTCCCATCCATTACCTCATGGCTGCTCCCCCTTTTGGGCCCTTTGATCATATTAATTCTCGCTCTCACATTTGGTCCTTACATTCTTAATCTACTAACCAAAATCATCTCTTCTCATTTAGAAAAAAATCAAACTGCAAATGGTGCTTCAAATGGAACCTTACATGAACCTCCAGACTACCATGGTGGCTAGATTGCCCAACTCCGATGGGGTCCTAACTGCCACTGCCCCACAATGCCCCCTCACAGCCAGAGGCAGCTAAGAACAGTCATCACCCTGTGTCCCTAAAGGCAATTAGGGTTACTTAATCGGAGGGAGGATTGAGGAGGTAGAAAGAAGTAGGCAGATAGGGCCAGAGGGCCACAGTAGAAAAACTTCATTTTCTGAGAGGCAACAGGTGCTAACTAACTTCCAAAACTCCTAAAAAGTGATAACAAGATCAAAAGTCTCCCAAAAGTGACCAGAGCTTCACAAAACTCCAGTTCCTCCTGATAAGCAATCCCAGGAGAGTCCAGGAAACAGCACCTGGAATCCTAACTGAGAAAAGGAGACTCAAAGAAGGACACTATGCAAATGCACTCTGCAAATCCCAGGAAACTGCCTCTGAGACCCCAGCTGGAAAAGGAGACTTGGAAGCATATAAACCCCTAGACCAGCTGCTCTGGTTGGGTTTCCCACTCAGGAACCCCCTCCCTTTTGGGAGCTTTTCTCTCTCTCACAGGTCAAGTTGGCTTTGAGAGAAAGTGATGTGTAATTGATGGCACTCGGCCCGGGCAACTCTTGGGTAGTGACCAGACGACACCCGCTGGACATCGAGGTTGACCAGGGCCCCTGGGGGTGACCTACACCTCTCTTCTGGCAGATCGCAGGGACTTTGGGAGAAAGTAGTTTGCAATTTGCAATTGATGGCTCCGGCTACTCCCAAGTAGTGTGCAGAAGGCAGTTGCCAGACTCCAGGGTCCCCATTGCCCGCAAGGGAGTTCTGCCTCTTTTTCCCTTCCCCGTTCTCTTTACAATAAACTCCCTACTTGCCTTCCTGTTTTCTGCAAGTGTCATTCTTCAAACTTCATAGACAAGAACCCCAGAAAGGAAACCCCCATTTCAGTATACTATTAATTGAAGGTAGACCATAAGATGAGTACTATAATCTCTAGAGCATACTAAACAAACAGATAAACAGCAAGGAAGTTTAAAAGCCACAAGGAATAATGATGCATCAATGCAGAATTATAATAAATGCACCAATGTTACAGGGATATAATTTTTTTTGAGACTGTCATGTTGCCTGGGCTGACCTCAAACTTCTGGGTTCAAGTGGTCCTCCTGCCTCGGCCTCCTGAGCAGCTGGGATTATAGGTGTATGCCACTGCACCTGGCCAGCCCCTGTCATATGGGATGCCACCAAGGAGAGAGGGCATGTGTGTTAGAGGGAGAGAACATATGGGAACTCTCTGTACTTTCCACGCAATATTGCTATGAACCTAAGACTGCACTAAAAAATAAAGTCTGGGTTTTAGAAAAAAAAAAAGCTAAGAGAGGAAATAAAAAGAAATTCTAAAACATACTCAATCCACAATAAGAAAAAAGCCAGGCATGGTAGCACATGCCTGTTATCCCAGTACTTGGGAGGCTGAGATAGGAGGATCACTGGATCAAGGACAATTTAGTGGGACTCTCAGCAACCTAGTGAGACTCCATTTCAAAATAAAAAATGAAAAGGGCTAAATGCCCCTGGGTCAAATCCCCAGTACGACTAAAGCAAAAAAAAAAAAAAAAAAAAAAAAAAAAAAAAAAAAAAAAAAAAAAAAAAAAAAAAAAAAAAAAAAAAAAAAAAAAAAAAAAAAAAAAAAAAAAAAAAAAAAAAAAAAAAAAAAAAAAAAAAAAAAAGAAGAAGAAGAAAAAAAAAAGGTAGGAAAAAGGAACAAAGAACACATGGAACAAATAAAAGACACATAGAAAAATGGTAGACTTAAACACAACCACATCAGCAATTACACTCAATACAAACGGATCAAACAATACAACTAAAAGACACTGACGGTCAGATTGGATGCAGGAACAAGATCCAACTGTGCACTGTTCATTAAGCATACCGAAGCTGGGCATGGATGTGCACGCTTGTAATCCCAGTACTTGGGAGGCTGAGACCGGACGATCCAGGTTTGCGGCCAGCCTCAGCTACTTAGTGAGGCCCTCTGCAACTTAGTGAGACCCTGTTTCAAAATAAAGAATATAAAATAGGGCTGGGGGTGTAGCTCAGAGGTAGAACGCCCCTGGGTCCAATCCCCAGTGCCAAAAAAAAAAGCATATGGACACCAAAAGGAGGAAAGTAAAAGAATGGGGGGAAAGGCATACCATGTAAGGACTAACCAACAAAAAGCTAGGGTGGTCACAGTACTATCCAACAAAGAAGATTTCAGACAAAGAGCAATACCAGAGACAAAGAGGGACACTTCATAATGAAAAAGAGTCCACTCATCAAGAAGATATAAAACTCCTAAATGTACATGGACTCACTAACATAGCTTCAATACATGAAGCAGGAACAGAAAGAACTAAAAAAGAAACCTAGGACTCCTACCGGGGAGTTTTTGTTCTGGGTTGGTTGGTTCGTTGGTTGGTACTGGGGATTGAACCCAGGGGCATTATTCCTCCAGCTACACCTCAGTCCTTTTATTTATTTGTATTTATTTATTTAATTTATTTATTTATTTATTTTTGCAGTACTGGGGATTTAACCCGGGGGCATTGTACCACCGAGCTACACCCGCAGCCCTATTTTTTATTCCTTATTTTGAAACAGGGTCTCACTAAGTTGCAGAGGGTCTCACTAAGTAGCTGAGGCTGGCTGTGAACTCGGATCCTCCGGTCTCAGCCTCCCAAGGACTGGGATTACAAGCATGTGCCACCATGCCCGGCTATTTACTTGTTTTTATTTTGAAATAGGGTCTCACTAAGTTGCTGAAAGCCTCACTAAGTTTCTGAGTCTGGCCTGAAACCTGCAATCCTCCTGTCTCAGCCTCCCAAGTACTGGGATTACAGGCTGTTCCACCACACCCTGCTTAAGAGGAGATTTTAATGCTCCTCTCTGAGACATTGACAGAAGCAGACATAACCAGTCAATAGAGATAGAGGATTTGAAAAAGAGAATGTAAGAAGAGTAGGTGGAGAGAAAAACCTCCATCTGTTGTGGAATTTCACATTAAAGAGGGCAAAAAATTTATCAGTGAGCCCAAGCAATGGCGTTCACCTGTGGTCTCAGTACTTGGGAGGCTGAGACAGGAGGAATGCAGGTTTGAGGCCAGCCTCAGCCGCTTAGTGAGACCATGTTTCAAAATAAAAAATAAAATAGGCTTGGGAGTGTAGCTCAGTGGTAGAACACTCCTGGGTTTAATCAACAGTAACCCACATAGAAGAAAAAAAGAAAAAGAAAAGTAACTAGTTTGAAGAAAAGGAAATGGCTCTTGTATCAGTCTGTTTTTCACTACTATGAAAAAATACCAGAAGCGTGGTACTTATGAAGAAAAGAGGTTTATTTAGCTCACGGTTCAGGAAAATGAGGCATCCAGCCTCCGGTGAGGGCCTAATGGATGGCAGGAACATGGTTGGAGCAGGTGGGAGAGGAAGAAATCACAGCACCAATGGGAAGCCAGAGAGCGATTCAGGGGTCAGGCTCTGGCTTATATAAAACACACTTGCAAGAACTAACTCAAGCTTCTCAGGAGAACTATGTTAATCCCTTCCGAGGACACGCCCCCAGTGACCTAAGGACCTACCATTAGGCCCCACCTCTTAAAGGTCCCACCACCTCACCACCATCACACCAAGGACGCAGCCTCCAACACATGAGCCCCTGGAAGACAAACCACACTCAAACCACAGCAGCTCTTAAACATAATTTCACATGCATGCGAGAAGTGCACATTTAAATTACATTTAAAGAGCTGGGCGTGGTGGTGCACACTTGTAATCCCAGTACTTAGGAGGCTGAGACAGGAGGATCATGGTTTACGGCCAGCCTCAGCAATTTAGGGAGGCCCTCCGCAACTTAGTGAGACCCTGCTTCAAAATAAAAAAATAAAATAGGGCTGGGGGTGTAGCGCAGAGGTAGAATGCCCCTGGGTTCAGTCCCCAGTGCCACACACATGGAACAATTATGCCCAGATATTCATTACCCCCCAAACTGGCAAAAAATTATTAACACATTGTCTTGGTAAGGCTATAAGGAAATACACTTTCATTCATTTCTGGTGGCAGGGTACATTGGTACAAACTCTATGGAAGGTAACTTGGCAATATTTAGCAAAATTACAAATGCACAAACAACTGAGCAACTCCTCTTCTAGGGCTTTGACTGACACATTACAAAACCAGATACACACAAGGCGATTCATCGCCACTTAACTCACAATAGCAAGAAGACTGGAAACCACCTTAGTGATCGCCGATAGGGAATTGGTTAAAAATATATATATGGTTTAATCTGTACAATGGAAACCAAGCCACAATCTACGAAAATTAGAAAGTTTTATGTGCTGATATGGAATGATTTCCAAAGCATATCATTAAGGGAAAAAATACAAGGAAGTAGTAAAATTTTTGTAAAAAATAAATAAATAAATAAAATGGGGGACAATCGCTGGGCATGGTGGTGCACACTTGTAATCCCAGTACTTGGGAGGCTGAGACAGGAGGATCACAGGTTCGTGGCCAGCCTCCGCAACTTAGTGAGACCCTGTTTCAAAATAAAGAATAAAAAATGGGCTGGGGGTGGAGCTTGGAGGTAGAATGCCCCTGGGTTCAATTCCCAGTACTGCAAAAAAAAGGGGGGGGAGAATAGATACACATGTATTTGCATATATATTATATATAACATCTGTGTGAGTGTGTGTGTGTGTGTGTGTGTGTGTCCGGAAAAATACACAAGAAACCAGGGAGGGGAAGCTGATAAGTGGATGAGAGAAGTGGGAGGGAGGAAAGAGATAAAGGAACCATGAATAGAAGCAAACAACGAAGGCAGGAAACCGCGTTAAACAAACAACACTCAATGTAGTGTACTTCCTGTTCTCTTTCCAAATACTAAATTTCGTCTTCTAGGGAGACGTGTTTCAGGAATTCCAACTAGAACATCGAATGGGCATTTAAACCCAGCAATGTGACCATCCACTCGGCTAAGGGGGCAAGAAGTCAGCGGGGTGAAGTCTCCCTGCCACCTTTGCTAAGTACCCATTTGGGGCTTAGGATGGAACTAAACACTCCCAGGAGATAGTTTATGAACAGTGATTCACCATTTCCATGTTATCTGCTGACACTTTTAAAATATTATGAATTTAAAAATATTATGAATTATTAAATTAAAACACTAATAGCAGTCAGGAGCTGTGGCACATACCTGTAATCCCAGTACTTGAGAGACTGAGACAGGAGGACCATAGGTTTGAGGCCAGCCTCAGCAACTTAGCAAGACCCTCAGTGACTTAGGGAGACCCTGTTTCAAAATAAAAAATAAAGAGCCAGGCGTGGTGGTGCACGCTTGTAATCCCAGTATTTGGGAGGCTGAGACAGGAGGATCACAGGTTCAGGGCCAGACTCAGCTACTTAGTGAGGCCTCTGCAACTTAGTGAGACCCTGTTTCAAAATAAAGAATAAAAAATAGGGCTGGGGGTGTAGGTTGGAGGTAGAATGCCCCTGGGTTCCATCCCTGGTACCACAAAATACATAAATAAATAAAAAGGGCTGGGGGTGTAGCTCGAGGTGGAAAGCACCTGGGTTCAATAAGCACAGATACTCTGATCACTTGTGAGCGCTCTCCTGATGGGATCACTAGATTAGCTTAGGGTCAAAGACAGGACACCTCCTTTTTCCAAATGGCCCAGCTTTTATAAACATAATTGATGTTACATTCGTTTTATTTTTTGCGGTGCTGGGGACTAAACCCAGGGGCATTCTACCTCTGAGCTACACCCCCAGCCATATTATTTATTCTTTATTTTGAAACAGGGTCTCACTAGGTTGCGGAGGGCCTCACTAAGTAGCTGAGGCTGGCCTTGAACCTGCAATCCTCCTGTCTCAGCCTCCCAAGTACTGGGATTACAAGCGTGGGCCACCACGGCCAGTTTGATGTTACATTCTGAAATAAATTGGCTGAAGTTTGTACCCACTAATACCTGTGCTGAGGAATCGGGACAGACAGGCCAGGGGACCCTTTTGGATAGAGCTGGGCCACCGAGGGGTCCAGCCAGCCTGCCCTTCCCCTGGCCTGTTGGAGTGTGCTGAGTCCAGGGCACCTCTCCTGCCTTGGTGCTGGGACTTTAACCCCTCTGGGCGGCTGGCCAGGGCCTCGGCTCTGTTTGCAAGAGTTACCTAATCTCGTATCAGTGTGGAGCAAACAAAGCCAGGCTCCCGAGCCCAAACAATGAATGCCCCTGAAGGTTCATGGCCAAAGAGACTTCATTAACCTTCTCCAAGGCGGACAGGAGTCCTCAGACAGGAGGTGACAGGGCCGGGCCACCTCACACCAGGAATCCAGCTGCATTCTCAGTACTGGGGAGTGTGAGACAGGAGAATCACAAGTTCAAGACCAGCCCTAGCAACTTAGCGAGACCCTATTTCTTTTTCTTTTTTCTTTTTTGCAGTACTGGGGATTGAACCCAGGGGCATTCTACCTCCGGGCTACACCCTCAGCCCTATTTTTATTCTTTATTTTGAAACAGGGTCTCACTAAGTTGCGGAGGGCCTCACTAAGTAGCTGAGGCTGGCTGTGAACCTGTGATCCTCCTGTCTCAGCCTCCCAAGTACTGGGATTACAAGCATGCACCACCACG
>PVJS01007529.1:18894-55877 GCA_004027185.1 Glis glis | reverse complement strand
CTCCTACGGAGTCTGCGTGAACCTACACGCACGACGTGGCAAAAGCTTCAAGGAAGTATGCTCGTAGAAAAAGGTGGCCTGGCAAGATCCTCTGTGTTCTTGGCTGTTCTCTCTTTGCTGTAAACTTCTTGTATTCTGTTAATCTTTAACAGGTATGGCTCAGTGAGCGCAGTGTTTTGTTCCAAATCATCAACTGTGCCTTATGAGAAAAATAGGCGGGTCTTTCCCAGGAATGTGACTTTGGCCCCGAACGCTCCTGCGCTCTTAAAAGCTATTTTTGGATTAGCCCAGAAGGGCAGAGGGGGCTCAAGAACAGTTGTGGATGGGTTACAACAGGAAGAACATTTTGTGGAAACTTCATGGAAATGGTTTTAGGGATGGTTTGAAAGAGACTTAGAAATTTGGAACAAAGAGAATTATAGAAGTTTAAAGTAAGAAAGCAATAACAGGCACTAGGTTAAACATTAAACTCTTGCCCTGTAGCCATAACCCCAATTCCCATTATAGATAGTTTAGGTGCAAAAACCGTGTTTAGCAGCTGCCCACGGCATTATGCAAAACAAGACGTATGCTCTGACGTGCCCACGGCATTATGCCCAACAAGACGTATGTTCTGACGATTATTTGCTCTTATAGCTTTGCATTGTTACTTTTTAGAAATTATTAAGAAATCATTAAGATTGTATAAACCGTAGGCATAAACAATGATCAGCTGATTATGTATTTTGTTTCCTTAATCATTGTGTATAAAATCCTTGCCTGAAGCTTTGCAAAATACACTCAGATACAACTTCCTTGAGTTGTCTGTGTCTGTCACTCATCGCCGACTCCTTGCCCACCATCCCGAGACCCCGTCCCGTCGGTCTCAGTTTTCCGGCTGAGCTGGTCCGTCGCACTGGACCCTTTTTCTCTCTTTTTTACTCCCTGGCTCAGGAGGCCAGCAATTTTGCTTTTCCATGCACTTTTATTGGAATGTGCTACCTGATCACAGGCCCAGAAGCCAAGAGGTTAATCAAACATGGAATAAAACATTCAGAACGGTGAGCCAGAATACCCGTTTATTTTTTGTAAGCTAATTATTTCAAGTATTTAGTTATAGTAATGGGAATCTAACACATTACCTAAAGAGTCCAGTATCTCACAGCTAATGAATTCAATCTCAGCTTTACCAAACTCCCTTGAATCTGCTTTTCTGGGGCGTTCAACTTCCTGTTTCCCTGAATATTTTGATGCCCACTGGCTGCAGCATCTCTTATAGATAAGAACCTAAACAGAGGTCTTTCCTTTCTCTGCATACTGCATTTTATTTTTAATGGGCTTTTGCATTTGGGTTTTCCAAAGAATGTCCTATCATTATTGTCCACATTTCATGCATGATGTAGCATGGAGGCTCAGATAAGTTATTTAAACCTGCTGAAGCCTACACAGCCAGCTTTAGAAATTCAGCTAAATCTTCTGATTCCTAAGTACAATTATTTTGCATGGAAAGTACACGATTTAATCCTTGAGTCTCTGAAGATACAACGACTGCTAGGGTAAAGCCTTCTGCCTGCTATTAAAGTATAATGGGATCCACCATTTAAAAAACTCTGCAAAAGCACTTTGGCATGCTTATTTTCTGAATTTTCCTGGTTGCTGAATTTTCCTTGGAAATGACTCAGTGGAAATGATTGGCATGACTGCCGTCCTGTTTAATTTAGCTTTTATGTGTCACATCTAATCCACACTGAAATCAAATCCCATGCTATAAACGTTTGGTTTGTGCAAACCCTGAGGCAAGGTTGATTTTTACCCCAAAATATCCTTCCATAGTCTTCCCACAACTAACATTTATCTCTGATGTGCCTGGGCCCTAGGAAGAAAATGCTATCAGGATAGAGTTGCTCGATCCCCATGGCTTGAAAAAAAGGAATCTAGCAGCCCTATTAAGGAAGACACAAAGTATTTATTGTCATATACTAGAAAAAGAAAGATGAAGGTCTCTACTCACGTATTACTAAATTTATTTGAAAAAAAAGATTTGCTGGTTCTTTATACAGTAACATAGGAGATAAAGGCCAGCCATGCTCTTGGGAGATGTGGGTTATGCCTTGGTTCTGTGCATGCGACTGATACCTTGACAAGTCATTTCCTCATCCTCAGCTATGGGGTTCTTATTTGTGCAGAGAAGTGAGGAGAAAATAAAATAAAATAAAATAAAAAATAAAAAAGAGGTTTTTAGTAAAGAATATAACCTTTTAGAGATTAGAAATATGATTGATAAATCAGAAATTCAGTAGGAGACTTAGAAGAGAAAATTGATATGCTATCTTAGAACTTGGAAAAATATAAAAATAAGAAAGATAAAGAAAATAAAAATGAATCTCTAAGTTCTGACTTCCCACTAATACCAGTTTCTTTCTTTTTTTTTGTGGTACCAGGGATTGAACCCAGGGGCATTCTACCTCCAGGCTACACCCCAGCCCTATTTTTTATTCTTTATTTTGACACAGGGTCTCACTAAGTTGTGGAGGGCCTCACTAAGTAGCTGAGGCTGGCCACAAACCTTGATCCTCTGGTCTCAGCCTCCCAGGTACTGGGATTACAAGCGTTACTAACCTAGTTATTGACCTCAACTACTGGGCTTCAAAATACATAGAAATTCAAGAGTTTTACCAATACACTGACAGCTTAGGTTTTGGCAGGCTGCAGTCTGTTGGCCACTTCTCTGTAGTACTAGCATATATGCTCGGACAGGGTGCCTGCTCTCAGCTGCTTTTCTGAATACTGGCAGCCATGACTACGACAAGTGGACACCTCATTAGCCTCAGACAGAATCTCCAAAGCCTCACCTAACAATACTGGCACCACTCTATACCACTGAGGGACCTCATCTGGCATCACAGGTCTCCAATGTGGTGGTCAAGCAAGCTTCTCCTGAGGAACCCTTCTGTGAAAATGCACCTCAAACTTCAACTAGACTTCCACAGAGGACTGCTTCCGTGACAATTGAGCAACTGGAGTTTAGGAACTTTGAAACTAGAACACTGTGTATTTGATGAACTTCATCTATCAGGTGTATTCCCTAGGAGGTTTGTTCAGACTTTTTCTTCTATTTAAGCATTATGAACCCAAGAGAAATCCTCTTTGTATGGCAGTAAGCCATATGATTCTTGAAATCATACTTTGGCCATCTCCTTATTTCCACCATACACAGCAGAAACAATGGAGGTAAAGAAATTAGCAAAGACATAAAAAGAATATTTTCCATCCTCAGTTCAAATAATGTTTGTCCATAGATGAAGGTGTCACTACCAATCTCACTAACATACAAGAGGAGAGGAAAAGGGGGGAGTGGGGTGGGTTTTGGAAAGAAATACACCAAGTGTTGTGTGTGTCTATGTTTGTATCACTTTGAACCTCACTATGATGTACAATTACAATGCACTAATAAAGTTATACAAAGAAAGAATATTTTCCAGAGCTAAAGAGCAAATTTCCCAGCAGTAATTGTCTGGCATGATGACTGAAGCAAAGACCCATGCTTCACTACATCACAGGAAATTGTTTAGTGTTTAAAAATAAACAGGTAATTTAATAGAATTCTAGAAAGCAAACAAGGTTACCAAGAGCAGAACAAAAATCAGATTGGATGGGGGTGTTCAAAGGAAACATTTGATGCTAGAAATTCTCGATGTCAAAAAAAAATGTGGGCATTTTGGTCAGAGTGTTCTAGATCTAGGCAAGAAATGAATCAAGGGAGCAATTTTAGTAAAGCTAGAAATAAGAAAATTGATCAACCTGTACCTAAAATAAAGCTACTTGAGGCTATTCCTCAAAAATTAGAGGAATAAATAGCAATAAACACTGTGTTAGTTGTGGCTGACTGAATAGCAGTCCTCCCTAAAACCCCAACACTTTGACTTTTACCTAGTGAGACTGATTTCAGACTTCTGATATCCAAACTTATAAGATGATCAATTCATGGTGTTTTAAATCACTTAATTTGTGATAATGTTTTACAGTGGCAATAGGAAACTAACACAGTAGGAAATGACATAGACAGTGGCTCTGACCTGGCCGGGAAGGTAGAGAAGTCATGAGGTGGCAGCTGCACAGCCAGCCTAGAAAGCAGCTCCTACACATGGAACAGGAGGTGGTGGGGTCTGACAGTCCTGACCTCAAAGAAAAATGAATATTGTAGCTAAAAGCTGGGATAATTGTGAGAATTTTTCAAGGGCATACACATATATTTCTTCTAACAACAGGAGAAGTAAAGATCAATTGGGAAACTAACTTTAAAATAAAGCAGTTATAGAAAGCCAATGGGCAATTATACAGTTAATTAAAATATGATGTAATTCCATGTATAATCCAGTTGACCTCAATATTTAGAACATTCCCAGGGGCCATGATATTGACACATATGGAAAAGTATATATACGTGTGTGTGTGTATGATCGTAAGACTCCTTGATATATATCATAAGATGTGATATATAAGGCCGGGCATGGTGGCGCATGCTTATAATCCCAGTACTTTGGGAGGCGGAGACCGGAGGATCTGGGTTCACGGCCAGCCTCAATTCTCTCTCTCTCTCTCTACCTAGTGAGGCCCTCTGCAACTTCGTGAGACCCGGTTTCAAAATATAGCATAAAAAATTAGGGCCGGGGGTGTAGCGCGGAGTTAGAACACCCCTGGGTTCAATCCCCCGTACCGCAAAAAAAGATGTGATTTATATATATATATATATATATATATATATATATGTATACATATGTGTGTTTATATGTATATATTAAGGCTCCTTGATTTCAGTAAGCTCTGTTCTCAGAATATTAAAATGTAAATGCAGTTTATTAATTTTTAATTGTTAATACTAACAAGTAGATGCAACACGAGAGCTTAACTAGAGTTACAGAATACTAAGCAATAATTGCTAACATTGACCATTATAATGGTCTGATTGAGAGGATTTGGAAACCAGAAGAGAAAGAGGTGTTGTGGGTAGAGGTAAGGAAACTAATATCTCTATGTTACATGCTAGTATAACTGATGGCACAAGATACAGATATTTATGTATGAAGATAGATAATTGAATGGATTATAGATAGATGATGATGATGACAGATGATAGATTAGATAGAGAGAACTTGTTAAAATATGAGCTCCGGCCTTCATTCTGCAGTTAAACATGTTTACCTGGATGTCTTTTGGTACATCAAATTACCATCTACAAAAATATTTTTTAATAATTATTTCTTGCCACGCAGCATTTTCTCCTTTGGAGTTTCATTAGATAATTGGCTAGAAATGTTCCTCATTCCTTTCTTTTACCATCTCCAATAGTCATTGACCTCCTGCCAATTCCATTTTTGAATCTATTGTGAATCTATTTTATGACATATCATGTTTTGAGAGTCTCAGATATCTATGAGAGAGAGAAAAAAACCCTCATGATTTGTAACTAACACTCCCTCAAGTCACTACCTTTTTAAACATACCTTTTGTACAAACAATGTTTCTTAAACATAGATATAATTGTCATTTTCCTGCCCCACATATATATGCACACGGCGTCCTTTGACCTGCATGGTAAAACTCAAACTGCAGTAATCCTCCCTTCATCTGTGGTTTCACTTTCTATAGTCTCACTTACCCACCGTCAACCATCGTCCAAAAATATTGAATGGAAAAATCACACAAATAAATAATTAAATTATGAACTCTTCGAGTAGCAGGATGAAATCTTACACCATCCCATTCCATCCTGTTGGTACATGAATCATCACTTTGTCCATTGCATCCAAGCTGTATACACTACCTGCCCAATACTCACTTAGTAGTTATCACATGGACTTGGTTATCAGATGGACTGTTGCAGTATCACATTGTCTGTGTTTATGAACCCTTATTTTAGTTAATAATTGCCACAAAGCACAAAAATAGCGATGCTGGCAGTTTTATTATAGTGCATTGTAATAATTATTAATTCTATTATTAGCTGTTAATCTCTTACTGTGCCTAATTTAAAAACTAAAATTTATTATATGTATGTTTATATAGAATAGCATAATATGTGTGGGCTTTGGCACTATCTGTGGTTTCAGGCATCCACTGGCATATTGGATTGTGTCTTGCATGGAAAGGGGTGGGGAGTTACGGTATTAACATGGCATTAAGATCCTTCATCCTTCATGGCTTAATTCTCTCAAACAGTCCTTACAACCTAGAGAACATTGTATTAAGTGAGATGAGCCAGTTACAGAAAGTAAAGGGTCAAAGGTTTCCTCAAATTGTGGAAGATAGGGAGTAATTGGGATACCAGTGGACTCCAAATAATGGAGGGGAAACTCCAGTGGAGACAGGGAGGTGGTCTAGGGTAAGAGTGAGGATCAGCAAAGGAATTACTACCATTGGCTTCATGTACATATGTGAGAATACCAGTGTCAATCTCAGTACCCTGTATGGGGAAGTGGGATGTGGAGGGAGCCAGAGGAAAGCCCACCAAGTGCTGTGTGCATGTATGTCACTATCAACATGATTTACATTATGATGTGAGACTATAATGCACCAATAAAAGTAACACACACACACACACACACACACACACACACACACACATTCTTTTTGTTTCTCTCCCCACGGTTTTATTGAAGTATAATTGACAAAACTTGATATATGTAGTGTACAATATGATGTGATGTATTTATACATTGTGAAATCAACCAAGCTAATTTACACCAAGTTGAGACTCGGATGAGACCACACCCCCAGCTGACAACTGATTGTAGCTTTGTGAGTCCCTGAAGCAAGAGACCCAGCTAAAAAAAACATCCTTCCAAACTTAATTCTCCAACTCATTTTCAAGTTATTTCCTTGAATTCAGGTGAGATTTCAGTACTTTCCAGTGCTTGTCTTCTATAAACACCCCATTCATCCGCCTCTGTGATTTTCTCAAGCTATACCTACTATTCGGAATGCCCATATCCTTACTTTCTCTTACATGTATCCTCCAAATCTCCCCAGGTAAGTTTGACAGCCAAATTATGCTTGATACTCTCCTTCAATTCCCTAGATTACCATATTGATTTTATTTCTCCTCCCTTAATTTTCTGAGCCTTTTTTCTACATTTTTAATGCAACAGGACTTTTTGTGATATGGTTATTTGAATATTTGATATGTTCTACAGACTCTAAATAACAAGAAGGCATGATCTATACCTTACCTATTTGTGTTTTTCTTCTTTCTTTTGTTTTTCTGTACCAATTCCTTTAAGTGGTATCGCTTGCCCATTTCTTTTCTGGGAACACTCAACTCTACTATTGTGGGTTCTACCTTCCATCTTCATTTTCTGGGATTTGTTAATCAGTTCAACTTGTTATACTTCCTTGTTTTCTTCCTTGATTCTCTGACATCCATTGGACTCTACAGATGAAGTTTTGGTACATCACATATCTGTCATGGGCTAGAGGACTTGTGTTGCACACCCTACTTTAACATGCCCTTTACATTTTTCAGTTCTTTGACTCTATACTAGATAGGCCATCTCAATACAAACAGCAAAAATCCAAATTTACATGGGACAGGAAATTTTATCAGGGTGTTGGCCAGGTTACAGAATTGGTACTAGGTTTCCAGTAAAACTCAGAAAGTGGGCAAAAAAACCAGACGAGGCATGCCTGCCACAACTACATTCAAAATCATGCCACAGGAAGTCCACTGCTGTTGGACACTGGAATCTCTCTTCTATATAAAAGGCTCCATAAATAGGATTGGTTTGAATTCTCCAGGGTCCTTCTTTGCTTGCCTTGACTTGTTTCAGATTCAAAATACTGAACAAAAGCATTGGATTGTCTGGCTTATGGTCTAGCATATAGCAGTTGGCATGGGTTGCAGAGAAATTATACCTTGATATTTTTGCCACTTGTAATAATACCCATCAAGACTGTACAGTGAGTTTTTGTGCAACTTGAAAAATGCCTAAATGTTCTTAAGTTAAAAAAAAATGTGTCCAAATACTTCACCCATTTGACAATTCAACATCCACACACATCCTTCGTATAATAAAAATAGACTTAAATTAAATATTTCTTTATAGAATGGAAAGTATGTAATTACACTGTCCCCTAAAACAGTATCAAAAAGTCTCATCAGTAACTACATTAAACAACAGATTCATATATCTGTCAGTTGTTTCTCAGATAGTTTCATCAAAACTTTCTTGGAATGTCTCACATAATGGTATGAAGAAATAATATTCAATAGAATAAACTTCTAATTCTGTCAACGATGAAGTCATTTTTATTAGACAAAGCTTCTTTCTAAGAAGAATCCCAAAAGCTTGCACTCAAGGTAAACAAAAACCTACTATACATTTGGAAAGAAATCAAAGCATCCTAGACTTCAGTAGTTAAGAACTGGAGGAGAAGTCAGTGAGTGTTCCCCTCCACATTGACTAAATATAAGAAAACAAACCTATAACAGGAACACATCAACTGGTTATCTAGAAATTGGAAGTACCAGACAAGGTCCTTAATTGTAATTAATATATATAAAATTTAAGACACAACAAAGAAATTCAAGAAGTGCTGGAGATGTAGCTCAGTGCTAAAGTGCTTGCTTGGCACCCGTGATGTCCTGGGTTCAACGACCAGCACGGTAGAAAAAAAAGGATTTTCATCAGGGAATCATATAAAAATAAAATGAAGAATATTGAAAAGAAAAAAATTTTACTAAAATTAAAACCTTGCATGAGTATAAGAGTAGATTGGCTTTGGGAGGCGGAGACCGGAGGATCCGGGTTCGCAGCCAGCCTCAGCTCTCGCTCTCTCTCTCTCTCTCTCTCTCTCCCCCTCTCTCCTTAGTGAGGCCCTCTGCAACTTCGTGAGACCGGTTTCAAAATAAAGTATAAAAAATAGGGCCGGGGGTGTAGCGCGGAGGTAGAACGCCCCTGCATTCAATCCCCGGTACTGCGAAAAAAAAAAGAGTAGATTGGGCAAAAAAGAGTAGATTGGGCAAAAAACAAACAAATAAACAAACAAACAAATAATAAATAAGCAAATATGTCAGTAGAACCAATCCAGATTGAAACTAAAGAGAATAAAGATAAAAAATACAGAAATAAAGTGTATAGGTATATGAAGTATGATGATATATACATAAATCATGTAAATATTTATGTATATATCATATAAAATTATACATATAATATTTTTCAGGGATCGTGGAAAGAGAGAAGAGAGATGATGACATAGACAGGAAAAAGAAAATAACAGTGCCCACACCTTTTCTAAAATAGATGAAATATGTCAAATCATACAATGAAGAAGTTTTATATAGCCCATTCAAAACCAATAAAACTACTATATTACATTATAGTAAAACCATTGAAAATCAAAGACAAAAGCAAATACATAAAAGAAACCAGAGGAAAAGACATGCCACCTTTAAAGGAACAACAATAATAAGATTAAGATATAACATAGCCAAATCAGAGTTTTTAATCGATCAGTATTATCCATTACATTTACAGAATAAAAGAGAAACATAATCATCCAATGGACAAAGAACAAAAGCATTTGGTAAGATCCAGTCATGGTTTCAAATGTTAAAATATTAAATATAAATAGAAAGAACATTTCTAATGTCATTAAGAGAGGCTATGGTCTGAATAGATATTTCTCTAAATAAAGACTACAAATGGCTGACAAATATATGAAAAAATGCTCAAGATCACTAATCATCAAGGAGATACAAATCAAAACTACACTGATATTCCATCTCATCCCAGTTAGAATGGCTACTCTAAAACAAATAACACATGCTGGCCAGGGTGTGGGGGAAAATGGACCTTAATATACCATTGATAAGAATGTAAGTTAGGACAGCCACTATGGGAAAGAGTATGAAGATTCCTTAAAAACCTAAAAATAGATCTACTATATGATCCAATTACTCCACTCCTGATATATTTCCAAAGGGAATGAAGTCAGCATACAAAATGATACCTTCACACCTATGCTTTCTGCAGCACCCTCAGGAGCCAATATATGGACCGAGCCTAGATGCCTGTCAACAGATAAAGAAAATATGATATATATGAACATCATTCAGCCATAAAGAAGAATGTCATTTGTCGCAAAGTGGATGGAACTCGAGGACATCATGTGAAGCAAAAGAAATTCAGATCCAGAAAGATAAATATCATTTCTCTCATATGTGAAAACTTAAAAAAAAAGTTAACCTGAAAGTAGAAAAGTGATTATTAGGAACTGGGAAAGGGATGTGAGTGGGGGAGGGAGGAGGTTAGAAGAAGGATGGGTAGACATAATCAATGCACGCCGTATGCATGTATGAATATGCCACAGAAAATCCCGTTAATTTGTACAATTAATATGAGTTAACACAGTTTTAAAAGGTAAAACATAAATCCAATCTATAAAAATAAAGCAAGAAAAAAATATTCAAGCATTTCACTGTAGCATCTGCCATTCCTATGTAACATGCATGATAAATCATCTTAAAAGCAATTTTCTATTAAATTACTTTTTAAAAACAACAAACGGGGTGTTGTGAAATTTGACAGCTGAATTAAGAATTTTCTCATTATTTCAAAAATAAAATGGATGCTTTGGAATAAAAACAAGGTGTGTCTATGAAAACGCTTACAGTTCACAGTATAAATAATGATGAAATATTGAATGTTTTCCTTGAGGAAAGAGACAATATAATGATGTCCATTAACATAATTTATATTAAATACTGTACTGGGCGTTTTATGCTGTGTTAAAGGCAAACAAATTAAGTGAAGAGTATGAGCAGTCCAAACTAAGAAGACAAATATTATTATTTATGAGTTGTTTAACCAGAAAACCTAATAATCTACAAGTGATTTAGGCTTTAGCAGGCTTATTGATATAACAATCGATATAACAAGTCAATTTAATTTCTATTGCATTTCTGTATGCTACAAACAATTAGAAGAAAAATTAAAAAGCAATTTTAAAACACCATTTAAGAAGCACCAGAAATATCAAATTACCTATGAACAAATCTAATAAAAATGTGCAATACCATTATGCTGAAAACTTTAAATCATTACCGAAATTTTGAAAAGATGTGTGCATGTATGTCACTATCACTATGAACTACATTATGATGTGAGACCATAATGCACTAATAAAAGTATAAAAATTATAAAAGATGTAAAAAATGGACAATTAGAGTGGACCATGCAATTATATCCATTTCCTTTGCATCCATTAAATGTAATCCAAGCTCCTAAATCAAAAATTTAAATTTCACATAAAATAGAATATAAGTAGATAGGGCAATCTTGATTATTATGCAAATTTAAAAAGCAAAACTAAGCTGGTAGGCTATGCTATATATCAACAACTATGTATAGATCAATAGTAAATAAGCGAGTGTGATAACAGCACAAGGGAAGCAATAGGGTATTGGAACAGAATAGCAAACAAGACAGACCAGTAAATTTGCGTCACCTGACTTACAACAAAAAAAGGGTAGAATTCGGTGGGAAGATGATGGTCAATTCACTAATCAGTGATATGTCAACTGAATAGACATATGTAGTAAAAATAAATCTTAGTGTCTACTTCACCCAATGTACAATGGATCACAAACTAAAATGAAAAAGGCTAAGAACAGTAAGATTTCTAGAAGAAAATACTAGAAAATATGCATATGGCTCAGCATGGGAAGATTTCCTAAACATAATACAAAACCATCAATCAACCATAAAAAAGATTGATAAATTTGACTGTATCAAAATTAAGAACTTCTACTTAGCAAAATACAAAAATTTAAAAAAATTCCCCATTCAGGGAGGAAATATTAACAATAAAATTAATTCGACAAAACATTCATATCATATCAAGAGCTTTTATAAATATTTATGAAAAGATTAATAAATCAATATAAAGTAAGCAAAATACAAAATGAGTAAAAACATTTAAATTCGATTTCACTTCCCATTCAGCATAATGGGTAAAATTCATATACCGATGGTGGCATATAAGTGAGTACACCACTCTAGTGATAGATAAGAGTCCTAAGATACATCCTTTATAGTAGGTAGTACCATATCTCTATCTCTATCTCTATCTCTGTCTCTATCTCTATCTCTACCTCTATCATCATCTCTATCTCTATCATCTCTATCTCTATCATCTCTATCTCTATCTCTATCTCTATCTCTATTTCTATCTCTATCATCTCTATCATCTCTATCTTTATCTCTATCTCTATCTCTATCTCTATCATCTCTATATCTCTAGATACATTAAATATGGTTTAGCAATTTTGGGGGATATACCTAAGAGCAAAAAGTGCTTATATTTATCAAAACCATACAAAAATGTTGACCACAGCATTGCTTATACTAGCCCCAAACTGCAAACAACCCAAGTGTCGATTAATAGAACTATGAGTAAGCAAGTTAGCAACATTAAATACAACACAGCAATGCAAAGCATTCACCTTTGCAACACACAATCATGTGAATGAATATTACAGATATAATGTTGATTTTAAGAGGCCATGCTCAAAAGTGTATATCCTGTGTGCTTTCATTTTTATGAAATTCAAAATACTAAATCTTACCTCTGCTGATAGGGATCAGAAGAGTGGTCACCTTTCGGGGAGTATCAATGAGGAGGCATCACAAAGAGATGCTGAAATTAGACTCTATAGCTTGTCCTTATGATGATTACACAGGTATATGCATTTTCTAAAAAATGAATCAGATTGTACACTTCAGATTTATTAACTCTGTTCTATGTTACTTATAATTTAGTAAAACAGAAAAATAAGGATGAGCAAAAAAAAAACTGCACTGAAAACAGAAATGTTACTGAAAAAAAACTAAAGAGGACCTTAATCATTAGAGGAATATATCATGGTCTGGGATTGGAACACACAATATAGTAAAGATGTCAGCTTTCTCTAAGTTGATCTATAGATTCAATTAAACTGTCAAAATTCTAGCAGCATTTTGTAGAAATTTATAAGTTGAGTCTTGTAAAGACATAAGAGAAAACCAAGAACATCATTGACAAAATTGGAGGATTCATCTCCCCTGGATATGGAGTCGTATTTTAAAGATGCTATAATTAAAAGTACAATATTGGCACAAGGAGAGACATAAAGACATAGCATAAAGTACTTTTAAAAGACATACTCAAACATATCTATATTTCTATTTATCTATCTTCATCACTACAGTACAATGTGGAAAAATAGCCTTCCCAATAAATTGCTCTGGATAAGTTGGATATCCACAAGAAAATGTTCTTGAACCCAACCTCATGTGATACACACAAATTAATTTGAGATGGATTTTAGAGTTAACCATGAGAGATGAAAAATAGTGTTTCTAAAAGATAACATAGAATAACATCTTTATATGTAAAAAGCCACACACAAAAGGCATTTAACTGAAAGGACAGGGGTAAAATTTTACATTCATGGAGATTAAGAACTTTTGATCCAGAATATATTAAGGACCCTCTCCAAAACTCAGCAAACAAAACATTAATAACTAGATTAAATGCTCTATGTGTTTTTGCATGCATATTCCCCTCACTCTGTGCCTCAGTATGATGCACAATTACAATGCACCAATAAAAAAATGAAAAAGAAAAAAAAGAAATCCAAAATAAAATGTGGACAATAGATCTAAGTATATATTTCTCAAAAGGAGATATGCAAATGGCCAATAGGTATATGACAAATACTCGTTATTCATCATCAGAAAATGCAAATCAAAACCACGATGTTAACTAACTATTGTTAGAAAAGCTATTGTTAAAAAGACAAGAGGTAAGTTCTGGTTAGGACTTGAAGAAAAGGGAACCCTTGCACATTGCTGGTCAGAATGTAAATTAGCACTATGAAAACCAGTATGGAGTATTCTAAAAAAAAAACACCCTATGATCCAGCAATTCCACTACTTGGCATATAGCCAACAATGAATAAAGAAAATGTGGCACATATACATAATAGAATACTATTCAGCAATGAAAATGAACGAAATCCTGCCGTTCATCATAACATGGATGCAACTGGAGATCGTTATGCTACGTGAAATAAGTCAGGCACAGAGAGACAAGTAACTCATGATTTCTCTTATTCATGAACTACCAAAAGGTTGATCTCATAGAAATTGAAAGTAGAATGCTGGTTACTATAGGTTGGATGACCACAGAGGAGGGAGGGATGGGAACAGGTTGGTCGATGGGTACGAAGTTGCAGTTAGGTAACAGTAAGTTAGATAGCATGCTATTGCACAGTAGGGTGAATATAGATAGTCATGTGTACTGTTTATCTCTAAATACTAGGTGAGAGGATTTTAAATGTTATTGCCACACAGAAGTGATATATCCTTGAGGAGATAGATATGTGTAAACTGATTGCACAATGTATGTGTGTATCAAAACATCACATGGTAACCCACTAATATGTACACTTCTTTTTTTGCGGTACTGGAAATTGAACCCAGAGGCATTCTGCCTCTGAGCTACACCCCCAGCCCTATGTTTTATTCTTTATTTTGAAACAGGGTTTCACTAAGTTGTGGAGGGCCTCACTAAGTAGCTGAGGCTGGCCGTGAACCTGTGATCCTCCTGTCTCAGCCTCCCAAATACTGGGATTGCAAGTGTGTGCCTCCACTCCCGGCTCACATTTTAATATATCAGTTTTAAAAATTAATTTAATTAAAAATAATATTTTGTAGCAAAAAATCCGTTAGGAGAGTAAGAGGATTACCACAATTAGCATGCCCATCATCTCACATAGCTATGTTTCTCTTAAAGACAACCATAGGGAGCTTATACTCTTCATGCAAATAATATTTGGAAGCTAGGGAATAATTGGGATACCAGAGGGACTTCAGATAATTGCCAGGGAGGTGGTCTAGGGGAAGGGGGGAGGGAGAATCAATGAAGGAACCACTTCTATTGATATTATGTACATATGTGAGAATATCAATGTCAACCTTAATACCCTGTATGGGGATGGGGGAGTAGGGAGGGAGGGAGCCAGGGGTAAGCCCACCAAGTGCTGTGCGCATGTAGGTCACTATCACTATGAATGTGATAGTGACATAGCCTATACTGCACCAATAAAAGTATTTAAAAAAAGAAGGGAGACCTTAAAAAAATAAATACATGTTCACATGCAAGTTGAAGTCCAGGCAAATCTTAAGCATATGAAAACTTCTGCTTTGAGTATGCCAGTGTAGCCATGGTAAACAAGTATATACCCTCAGTGATTTTTTTTACTATTAATTATCATATGTGTTTGTTAAGAGGTGTTTGGGGGAAAACGATGCTTGAGGACAGGAAGAGTTCATGTCCATACATGAAGACGTCACCACCAATCTCACTAATGAGTATGCGGAGGGAGGAGGGGGCAGGCTGGGATGGTACAGTTGGATGCGAAGGGAAGGGTGCACACACTAAGTCATGTGTGCATGTTATCAATGTATGTATAATTACAATGCACCAATATATGTATAAAAATAGAGTAAGATATTTTAAAAAATTGAAAAGGCTTTATGGGAGGCTCAGAAAATAGTGGACTCGATTCACACAGGCTGCTTTCGAAGCCTGAGCCAAACGGACAGTAGTGTGACTGTATAATGAGGTAATGAGGTAAGAGACCTGGGAACTGGCAGGAGTGTAGCACAGCAAGTCAGTGACCAAGTGAAATCCAGAAATACTGCGTCTTAGAATAATAGGAAAACTGATACAAAGAGCTGATCTGCTCCAGCACCAGGTGGAGCTTGGTGAGAAAGGAGAAGCTCCCCTTAGCCAGATGAAAGACAGAACTCGGGTAATCTCAAGAAATAAGACTCCACTATCAGGCAGACATGCAGTCTGACCAGAACAGAGATGTGGATCCCACACAGCAAGAGAAGGGTTTGTCTGCAAGGCCCCATGGTTTCAATCAGAGCTGGAAAGGGGGCCATCTTAAGAGATACTCTGCCCTGGAGGTCAGAAACTCCTGCATTTTCTTTTTCCTTTTATTATAAAATTATTATTTGTGTTTTCAAAACCCAGTGGCCACTTTTTCTTTCTTCCCACTGTGTCCCGTGTATCATGCTAGGTGAGACTGCCGCACAGACCTCTGGGGATCTCTGAAGAGAATCACATTTCCCTTTCAAATTGACAGTCTAATCTTTGTGGTGAGAACAAAACAGGCAGGCTATGGGATGAGACTGAATTGGAAGAAACCTTATAGGGTCTGGTAAAAATGCTTGCTGTCTGCAGCACCCTTAATCCCATGCAGACCCCGAGGGCCAGGCCACTTCCCCCATTCTCAGAAGCATTTCAGGACTTTGCTGCTGCAACTTGGACACTTGTCTCTCTCTCTCTCTCTCTCACACACACACACACACACACACACACACACACACACACACACACAGTCCCCCAGCACATGGACTGAGGCTCAGGACATGGGGGTGGCATAGTCCCAGCGGTCCATGGGCTAAGCAGGTGAGAGGGCTAGCTGGTGGCTCCTACTCCAGCCACACCCCCACCCCAGGTACAAAATCAGGGTTATTGACAGCTAATTCTGCTCTGCGGTGGACAGTGATTCCTCAGAACTTTCTAGCAGAAAAAGAGGGGTGGAGCTCAGCACACAGACCACCCTAACGGTTATGGCCTATTTGGGTCAGAGCTGAGAAAGAGCAAACCACATAATAATGGTATCCCACAAAATTTCCCATAGCCTTGGCTTCTAAAGTTGAAGCCCTGGAAAGATGTGTCTCCAGTTTCTTTTTTTTTTTCTGAGAACCACATATTTTAATTTTCTATAGTTTTTTTGTTGGTATGTTATAATTTTACACGATAGTGAGGTTCATAGTAATACATTCCTATATATACATGCAGTTATTTAGAATTTTTTCCTTTCATATATTATTTATTTCACTCCTCTTCTCCCTCCCCCAAACTCCTTCCACTTCTCTACTGATCTTTCTCCATGATCTCGCTTTACTTTTTTCTCTCTAGCTTCCACATATGAGAGAAAATCCGTGGCCCTTGATTTTATGAGCCTGGATGATCTTGTTTACCACAATGTTCTCCAGTTCCATCCATTTCCCTGCAAATGACACAATTTTCATTCTTGATGGCTGAATAAACTCCGTTGTGTGTATCTATCCCATTTTCTTTATTTTTTATGTACTTTTACTGGTGCATTGTAATCACACATCATTTTCTTTAACCATTCATCTGTTGAGGGACAGCAAGGTTGGTTAGAAAATTTGGCTATTGAGAATTGTGCTTCTGTAAACATGGATAGGCATGTATCACTATAATATCCTGACTTTAATTCCTTTGGAAAGATACCAAGCAGTGGTGGAGCTGGGTCATATGGTGTTCTATTTCTAATGTTCTGAGGAACTTCCATAATGATCCCCATCGTGGCTGTACTAATTTACAATCCTACCAACAGTATATGAGAGTTCTTATTTTCCCACATCCTCACTAGCATTTATCATTACTTGTATTCTTTTTAATTTAATTTTATTGCTGCATTGTAATGATACATCTTGCTGAAGTTCAGGGCGGTAGAGGCATACATGCACACAGCACTCATTTAACCCTCCCCCAGGTCCCACCCTCTCCCCTCTCCCCCTTCCCTCCTTTCCGTGCTCAGCATAGTGATTGACTTTGATAAGGTTGTGTATGTATCCTTGCTTGTATTCTTAATGATTGCCATTCTAACTGGAGTTAGGTGGAGTATCAGTGCAGTTTTGATTTGCATTTCACTGGTTGCTAATGATGTTGAGCAGTTTTTCATCTATTTGCTGGCCCTTCGTATTTCTTCTTTTAAGAAGTGTTGATTCAGTTTGATTGCCAAGTTGTTTGGCAAGTTCATAAACACGGATGAGAGATTTTGATCTTTTTGTGTCTTCTTTGGTATATTCACAGACTTGACCATCCACAAGGACTTCTATATCCTCAGAGATTTCCAAAGAATCCTATGAACATTATCATCCCCAGATTTTTCGTTTGGATTTATGGATGATCTGTTTGTCTCAAACTGGCAAGGGTGTCTCAGGCAGCTGAAATCAATTGATGACGATTGTTTGAAATAAATTCCCCAAGGAAAAAGCTCTTTGCAGTACGTGACCTCTGTGTCAGGACAACTCAAGCCCTGTGAGTGGGAATTCACAGGAAGCACCCAGATAGGTCTGACAGTTAAGGTGTATTTTAGGGACTCAAATTGGTTCTGCCCCTTATAGTGGATGTTCAGTGGTTGTTTTTTTCTTAAATATATTCATTTATTGGTTCATTATAGTTATACACTTTGATAAGTGTCAGGGTATCAGAAACATGCATGCACACATTGCTCATTTAGCCCTCCCTCAAATCCCACCCTATTCCCTCCCCCTTCCCTCATTTTTGTGCTCAGCATAGTGATTGACTCTGATAAATTTGTGTATATACATCGTGTGCATTAGTGGGTTTCCCTCTTCCCCCTTCCCATCTCCCGCAGTTAGGTCCCCTTCTTCCTCATCTAAAGTTTTCTCCTTTGTCTGGAGTTCCTTCTAAGTTCCATTCCCCCTGGTTTCCACATATTAGGGAGAACATCCGACTTTTCACTCTTTGTGACTCACTAATCTCACTTAGCATAATGTTCTCCAGTTCCCTCCATTTCCCTGTAAATGATGTAATTTTGTTCTTTATGGCTGCGTAAAACTCCATTGTGTACATATCCCATAGTTTTGTAATCCATTCATCAGTTGATGGGCATCTTGCCAAAGTTTGGCAATTGTGAATTGTGCAGCTATAAACAAAGATACACATGCATTAGTCTGGTAGTTTGGTTTCAGTTCTTTTGGGTAGATGCCTAGAAGTGGTATTGCTGGGTCATATGGTAGGTTCATTCCCATTCTACTGAGGATCCTCCACACTGTTTTCCAAAGTGGTTGCACTAATTTGCAATCCCACCAACAGTGTATTAGAGTTCCTACTTCTCCACATCCTCACCAGCATTTGTTGTTGTTTGTGTTTTTAATGATTGCCGTTCTAATTGGGGTTAGGTGAAATCTCAGGTTAGTTTTGTTTTGCATCTCTCTGATTGCTAATGATGTTGAACATTTTTTGATGTTGAACATTTTTTCATACATTTATTGGCCATTTGTGTTTCTTCTTCTGTGAAGTGTCTATTTAGTTTTTATTTTTTGATTGGGTTATTTGTTTTTTTGGTGGTGATTTTTTTTTAAGTTCTCTGTATAGTCTAGATATTAGTCCTCTATCAAAGGAGGAGCTGGCAAAAATCTTCTCCCATTCTGTTGACTCTCTGTTGAGGTTCTTGATTGTTTCCTTTGCTGCACAGAAGCTCTTAAGTTGAATGCAATCCCATGTATTGATCCTCATTTTAATTTCCTGTGCCTTTGGGGTCTTGTTGAGGAAGTCTTTACATGTGTCTATGTGTTGAAGTGTTGGACCTATGCCCTCTTCAAGTAGCTGTAAGTTCTCTGATCTGATTTCTAGGTCTTTGATCCATCTTGAATTGACTCTTGTACTAAGTGAGAAAGTGGGGTTTATTTCTATTTTTCTGCATATGGTTAGCCAGTTTTGCCAGCACCATTTGTTGAAGAGGCTATCTTTTTTTCCAGTGGATGTTTTTAGTCCCTTTGTCAAAAATCAATTGACTATAGGTGTGTGGATTTGTTTCGGAGTCTTCTATTCTGCTCCATTGATCAATGTGTCTGCTTTTGTGCCAATACTATGCTGTTTTCATTACTATGGCTTTGTAGTATAGTTTGAAGTCAGGTATTGTGATGCCTCCTGCATGGTTCTTGTTGCTGAGAACTACTTTGGCTATTCTGGTTTTTTTGTTGTTCAAAACGAATTTAAGGACAGATTTTTCTATGTCAGTGAAGAATGACTTTGGTACTTTAATGGGTATTGCATTGGATCTGTAGATCACTTTTGGAAGAATGGCCATTTTGATGATATTTATTCTGCCTACCCAAGAGCATGGGAGATCTATCTTCTAAGATCTTCAATTTCTCTTTTCAATGTTTTATAATTTTCCTTGTAGAGGTCTTTTACCTCCTTGGTTAGGCTTATTCCTAAGTATTTTATTGTTTTGAGGGATATCATGAGTGGAAATGTCTTCTGAATTTCTTTTTCAGTGGACTTATGGTTGGCATACAGAAAAGCTTCAACTTTTTAAGATTGATTTTGTATCCAGATACTTTGCTGAATTTGTTGATCAGTTCTATGAGCCTTTTGGTTGAGTTTGCTGGATCTTCTAAGTATAATATCATGCCATCTGCAAATAGAGATAGTTTCAGTTCCTCTTTTCCTATTTGTACTCCTTTTATTTCCTTCTCTTGCCTTATTGGTCTGGCTAGAGTCTCAAGTACTATATTGAAAAGGAGTGGTGACAGTGAACATCCTTGTCTTATTCCTGTTTTTAAGGGGAACTCTTGAAGTTTTTCCCCATTCAGTATGATGTTGTCTGTGGGTCTATTGTATATTGCTGTTAAGATGTTGAGGTATGGTCCTTCTATTCCAATTCTCTGCATGAATGGGTGTTGGATTTTGTCAAATGCTTTTTCAGCATCTATTGAAATGATCATGTGATTTTTGTCTTTAGTTCTATTTATGTGGTGGATTACATGGATTGTTTTTCATATGTTGAACCAGCCTTTCATCCCTGGGATGAACCCGACTTGGTCGTGATGTATGATTTTCATGATGTGGTTTTGAATGTGTGTTGATAGTATTTTTTTAGAAGTTTTGCATCTAAGTTCATCAACGATATAGGTCTGTAGTTTTCTTTTCTTGAGCTGTCTTTATTTGGTTTTGGTATCAATGTGATGTTGGCTTCATAGAATGTATTTGGAAGAGTCCCGTTTCTTTCTATTTCATGGAATAGATTGAGGAGTGTTGGGATTAATTCTAGAAAGGTTTTATAAAATTCACCTGGGAAGCCATTTGGATCTGGGCTTTTCTTTGATGATAGGTGGTCCTATGGTGATCCCTGGGGTCTCTATAAGGGTGCTGCGACCCACAGGCTGCAAGTCTGTCCCACCCAAATGTCACCAGGGACTGTCTGCTTATCCACGCGGCTACCATGTCCCACAGAAGACCCCACTCCCACCTCCGCTGGGGCAATCCGCACAGTCTCAGTCTCTGTGGGTCCCTGTGGCCGCGCTGGGTGGTCTCCCCCGGGGCGGCTCATTGACTTACAGTCTCGTTGAGCACTGCTCTTAATCTCTGGGGCGGGAGGGCTACGCTGCTGCCGCAGGTTCTGGTCAGGCCTCCGGTCACTGGGGACTCTGCTGAGCGTGGATCAAACTGCTGTTTGCTTTTGTCACTGATGCTCTGCAGCTGGTTCTAGAAAAGATCCCTTTGTTGTTTCTTTGTTGGTTTCCTGCGGAAGCTGCAATGCCGGTAGCCGCCGGCGCGGTCTGACCAAGATGGTGCCGCTGCCGCTTCTGCAGACACAGCAGTTCGGGTCTGTGTCGCGCGTGGAGCGAGTCGCTGCTCGCCTTCACTGCTGCTATTCTGCTTCTGCTGGGTTCACAACAAGTCGCTGGCATCTCCGTTGGTCTTGTGCAGAAGCCACAATGCTGGTAGCCGCTGGCAAGGTCCTGCCAAGATGGCGCTGCTGCAGCCGCTGTTGCCGCTGCCATTTGGTGTCTTGAATATGGAGTGAGCCGCTGCTTGCTTTCGTCTCTGCTGACCTGCAGCTGCTGAACTTACAACAGGTCTCTGGCTTCTCTGCCGGCGGTGTGTGGAAGCCGCAATGCCGGTAGCAGCTGGCGCAGTCCGGCCAAGATGGCGCCGCCGCTTTTCCTTAGGTAAGGCGCTTGGAGCTTTTTAGTTTCCTCTGTTTTGTACTCTGGCTTTGATTCCACCACGTTCCGAATTTTTCATTGTTTAGTTCAAGTTTTTGTTGTTTTTCTTCTCCTGTTGAGACGTTGCTTTCACGGCAGTTAAGACCCTAGTGGTAACATGGTATCTCCCTTAGTCACCATCTTGGACCTCCCAGTGGTTGGTTTTCAGAGCCATTATAATTCTGAGGTTGTTTTTCAGGCTTCTATAGAGCTCGAAAGAATGTGACAAAATAAGAGTGGATTAAAATCCCACTCCTGGTTATCTACCCAAAGAAATTGAAATCAGACCACCATAGTAGCACATGCATATCTATGTTTATAGCAGCACAATTCATAATAGCCAAACTGTGGAACAGCCTAGGTGTCCATCAACAGATGAGTGGATTACAAAATATGGGCTATACACAGAATGGAAATCTACTCAGCCACAAAGAAGAACAAAATTATGTCATTTGCAGGGAAATGGATGGAACTGGAAAATATGCTAAGTGAGATTAGTCAGTCACAAAAAGTGAAAGGTCAGATGTTTTCCCTCAGATGTGGAAGCTAGGGAGAAATTGGGATACAGGAGGGACTCCAGATAAAAGAGGGGAAACCCTAGTGGCATGATGGAGGGGACCTATGCGATGGAGGTGGGAAGGGGAAGGGAGACTCGATGAAGGAAACACTTTAATGGGAATAATGTACATACACAAACTTATCAATGTCAATCACACTTTCGTGCACGGGTAGGGTGAGGGAGCAGGGGAGGATCTGGGGGAGGCTCAATTTGTGCTGTGTGCATGTATGTCTCTACCACTCTGAACTTCATCATGATGTATGATTACAATGTACCAATTAAAAATATCATACATTACCTATGTATGAGATGATTAGGTAGATAGATGGGTATAGGGGTTTTATTCATACTTTAACAAATGCCTACATTAAATTTATAATGCACCAAGCACTGGTTGAAATAATCTCAACTTACATTATTCTGTATGCTCTATTTAGCATTTTTAATATAAATTTACAAATATTTCTTTAAAACTTTCACAAAGCCCATTGTTCTTAAGATGTGATTCATCTCTGATTTTTCAATAAATACTCCCTAGGTTGTTCTGAAGGTAAGATTAGTCATTGGAGTTCTGAAAAAGTTGTCAACATTGTTATTGCTTCTACGGAGGAGTAGCTTTTCAGAGTCTTTACCATTCCTGAAGTGTTCCTGTCCCCTGTGACATTTTAAAACCACAAATGAAATGATGAGCTCTATATGGCTAAGTTTATTTTATAGTGACCTTTCTAGAAGCAGTAGGCATTTGAGTAAGGTGATTCAATGAAGGCAGAATATATTCTTGCCATTGGGGAATTTAAAATACAGTTTAATATTTAAGGTATACATATAAAGAAAATGATTAGAGCAAAACATAAAACTATATGGAATTTATTTCCCAAAAGGGAATTCCCTATGGCTTTGGAGAGAAAGAAAGAGTCATAAAGACAGAAGCAAAAGGAATAATGTTTGCTAAAGAATGAAGATTGCCATGATCTAAGACAGTCATCTCTCTTCTAGATAGAATATGAATGAATGGACATTTACTTTCCCTTCTAAAAATTTTAAAAATGTTATCTATAAAGCATTTTTAAATTCATATTAAAATTGCAAAGATAAAACACAGAGTTGGCAAGATGGTGGAGTGAAATTAGGTAGCAAATTTGACTCCTCCACAGTTTGGAATCAAAGCCGTGAGGGAAGTTAATCAGAGAGGTGGGTTAAAGAAGGACTCAGTAGACACCATATTGGACAGTCTGTGACTTGGAGGGACTTATATTTTCCAGGGATACCACTCTTTGGTATTTATCCAAAAGAATTGAAATCAGCATATACTCTAGATGCTGTTGAAAAATACTGGTTGGCAAATTTGTAGAATGCCCCTGTTCTTGGATTCTGATAATAATTAGAGTTAATAATCAGAATGAATGTAAGTTTTGGGGATAAAGACCACAGAGGTGAAGTGCATTTTCATCACCTGATATTATAGTGACTTGCTACCAACATGATTTACACTATTGACAGTGGATTTCACCACCTGCTGAGGTAGTGTTTTTCACATTTTCTCACAGTTATCCTTTATCAACTTTTGATAATATAGTCTTTGAAGGAAGTTCCTATGTGCGGCCCACATATAAATGCATGGAATTATGATACAAAACCCTGAAGGAAAGTATCTACATGGATCTTTTTGAATTCTTCTATACAGGATATTTGCCTCTTCTCCTTAATTTACTTGTTTGCTTATATATTCATATCAGTATGGTCTCGTAGATATTTATTTTATGGGTTGGGTTTTAACTCAATACTATGCTGTTTATGTTGTTGCTTCGAATTGTTACAACTCTGACCAATTGGGAACTCTTTAGTTGCCTCCTAGGTCACTATGACATATTGCTATTTTTATGGTTTTTTTTTAATTTTTTGCACTTTATTACTTTTTGCCAACATAGTGTGTTCCAAGCTCATCTTGTATATTTTCTGTTCCATTTCTAGAATCAGCCACTTCTCCAAAGACCTTGGTTCTACTAATTGGAAAATGGTCTTCTGGTTTGCAGAGTTCTTTTAAGAGTCTTTTTTTTAAAGCAGTTTTAGGTTTAAGGCACAGAGTTTCTATACACCCATTTCCACACCTGCACAGCCTCCTTCACAATTAACATCTTGCACCAGATTGGTACATTTATTACAACCTACAGACATACATTGACACATTCTTATCACTCAAACTCCAGAGTTGACATCATTTTTTAGGGTTTTTATCATGAGTCTGTCTTGAATTTTGAACAATGATTTTCCTGCATCTATCACCATGATCATAATGTTTCTATTTAGTCCATGAATATGAAAAATAAAAATGATTTATTTCTAAATATTAAAACAGTAGTATATTAGGAGTGTACCCACTTTTTTGTGTGGTGCTGGGGATTGAATCCAGGGGCATTCTACCTCTGAGCTACAACCCCAGCCTGATTTTTTATTTTGAAATGAGGTCCCACTAGGTTGCTGAGCATCTCACTAAATTGCTGAGGCTATTGAGCCTGTGATCCTCCTAGCTCAGCCTCCCAAGTACTGGGATTACTGGCATGCACGACCATGCCCAGTTGACTCCACTTTTTTGAGATGTATTTTCCTTTTTTATGCAGTATTGGATTTGATTTGCTAAATTTTGTGGAAGGTTTTTGTGTTTTGACTCATGAGGAATGCTGGTCCATAATTTTCTGGTTTTCAGATTTTTTAAATCTGGTTTTGTGATTAGATTAATACAGACATCATGAAATTGGTGGAAAGTTTTTCCTTTGATTTTGCTTTCTAGAAAGATTGTGGAAACCTTTTTATTTCATTGGTGGAATTCACCAATGAACCCAAGCCTGCTTCTCTTACTGAAAATACTTTTTATTATTAATTCAACTTAAAACTGTATAGGGTTATTTGGTTCCTCCTTAGGTAAATTTACTAGTTTGTGCTTTCAAGAAATGGGTCCATTTTATTTCATGTATTACATTTATGAACATAAATATCCTTGTAGAATTTTAGAATCTTAAATTTTCATAGTATCAGTAATCAGTAGTGTTGACCCCTCTTTACTTGATGATATCAATAATTCTCTTTTTTTTTCTCTCCCTCTTTCTGTAGGTCTCTCTCATCTTGCTGGTATGCTTGGCAGATTTTTCAATCTTATTTGTACTTGTGAAGGATCAGAATTTAGTTTTGTTAAATTTGCCTATTGTTGGAAATTTTATTGACGCAAGCTCTAATTTGTATTATTTGCTTTCCTGTGCTCACTTTAGATTTAAATTGCTGGTCTTTCTCAAACTCCATAAAGCATGGCTTAGTTTATTTTACTAATTTTTAATTTTTAATATATACCTATAGTCAATGCTTTAAATTTCCTTCTAAGAAATTCTTTATCTATATCTCATAAATTTTGACAAATTCAATTTTCTTTCTCATCTAGTCAAAAATATTTTTTGAGATTTATCCTCTGGCTCTTGGATTATTTGGAAATTTCCATCTCTAAGCCAACATTATTCTTTTGTTCTTTCTCATTATCTTATCTTTTTCCACTGGAATTCTTAACATATTTATCATAGTTAGTTTGCATTTTCTCTTGGTACTCCAACCTCTGTGTCATATGAATTTGTGCTAGTCAGCATTTTGACTGTGTGATAAAATACCTGAGAGTATATTGCACCTTCAATGACCTACCTTCTTTCCACTAGGTCCCATACCTTAAAGGTTCCACCACCACCTCTCAATAGTGCGGTGAGCAGGGGACCTTGACCACTGGGCCTTTGGGGACATTTCAGACCCAAGCAATAGCACTCTGTCTCTTATCCATCTCACAATGCAAAATGCATTCAGTTTAACCCCAAAAGTCCCTAAATTCTTAACTATTACAGCATTCCTTAAAAGTCAAGTCCAAAGTTTTTTTCTGAGATTAAAGACAAACTAAGCCGTCAGCCCAGCTTTTCTTATTTTATAAAAATAAAAAGGAAAGTTAGAAGGTGGGCATGGTGGCACACACTTGTAATCCCAGTACTTGGGAGGCTGAGACACAAGGATCGCAGGTTCATGGCCAGCCTCAGCTACTTAGTGAGACCCTCCACAACTTAGTGAGACCCTGTTTCAAAATAAAGAATAAAAAATAGGGCTGGGGGTGTAGCTCAGAGGTAGAATGTTCCTGGATTCAATCTCTAGTACTGCAAAAAATAAGTAAGGAAGGAAGGAAGGAAGGAAGGAAGGAAGGAAGGAAATAAATAGTAAATAAATAAATAAATGTATAAGCTTCCAAGATATAATGGCACAGGACAAACATGACTACTCCAAAAAAGAGGAATGGGAAAATAATGAGGAGGAATCATACCAAAACAAGAGCAAAGCCCAGAAGAGGAAACATTAAATCATGTAGCTCCATGCCTGGCATGCAGGGCACATGGTAGCATGTGAGTTATATTGTAGGCATCCCTGTCCCTTTGTCCTTGCTGGCTCCAGACCACATGGCCACTCTTTGGGGCTGGCCCTGCTTATTGCTTGCAGCTTCCCTTAGTAGGTTTTCCGTGTCTCTGGAATCTCTAACTTCTTGGGGTCTCCAGTGAAGCTTGGCTCATTCTCACAGTTTCACTCTGTGTTACACAGTCAAGGGCTACCCTTAGGAATTCTGCCTGGCATCCCAGACTTTCTTTTGAAATATTGGTGGAAGCCTCCATGACTTTTGCATTGTGAATTTCTGCAAAGCCGGCATCACATGAAGACACCAAAGTCCAGTTGCCAGTGTAAGCAGAAAGGGGCCCACTTAAGCCACTCTGGCAGCGGTCTCTGAATGCCTTACTGGAAACAATTCCTAGGTGGCCCTGGGGTGCTCTTCCCAAATAAATATCTTTGAATCAAGTTTATACTTTAACATATTTGAGCCTATGATGGGTTGCCAATTCCTGAGATTTTTCTCAAGGCATATTTTCCATTATCCTGTTATGAAGTACATGACTCCTTTTTTTGTGGTACTAGGTATTAAATACAGGGGCATTCTACCTCTGAGCTACACCCCCAGCCCTATTTTTTACTCTTTGTTTTGCAACAGGGTCTCACTAAGTTCCAGAGGGCCTCACTAAGTAGCTGAGGCTGGCCACAAACCTGGATCCTCCTGTCTCAGCCTCCCAAGTAATGGGATTACAAGTGTGCACCACCACACTGGCACATGACTTCTTTTTAATGATGCTAATCACGTTAGCAACTGTATTCTTCTTGGCAACATCTTTAAATGTGCTACTTTTCTAGCCAAACTACAAGCTTTCCATATTTTCCTACTGTTCTTTTTGCTCCTGAATCTCACGTAGACCTAGTTAAAAGCGGCCAGTAATACCCAAGCCACTTCTTGAACTCTGTTCTGCCTTGAAATTTCCTCCACGAGATAAACAGTTCTATACCTTTAAACTCAGCCTCCCACAAAGACTCAGGGCATGGCCATGATACATTCAAATTCCTGTCCACAGTGTAAAAGGTTGGATTTTAATTGAATTTCTATTATAGTCCTTACTTCCATCCAAATCCTTAAAAACCTGGACTTTACTGTCTCCATTTTTTTCAACATTCTGGTCTTCTTAGCCCTCAATGGAATCACCCATTAAGTTCCACCTACAGAATTCTAGGCTTTCTCTTGCCTGCTTCCCCAGACTTTCCCAACTTCCTCCCACAAACCGATTCAAAAATGCTTCTGAGTGTTCATCTGGTACAGTCGCAGCAATGACTCCACTTCTCAGCACCAATTTTCTGTGCTAGTCAGATTTCCATCAATATGTTAAAATACCTGAGAGAATCACCTTATGAGAATTAAAGGTTTAATTTGGTTCACAGTAAAAGTTCAGTTCATGTTCAGTTGGCCCATCACTTTGAGCCTGTGGTGCGGTAGAACACCATGGTTGGAGCACATGAAAAAACAAACCTGTTCACCTCATGGTGACCAAGAAGTGCAAGAGAGACAGACAAGAAGGAACTGAGATCCTGAGACCCCCTTCAAGGACACACCCCAAATGACCTAACTTCCTTTCCCTATGCCCCACCTCTTAAAGATTCAACCACTTCCCAATAGCACTAAGCCTTTAACACATGGGCGTTTGGGGGACTTTTAAAATTCGAACTATAGAAGAGTCTGATTATGACTATTGTTTTTCCTCTTAAGACTGTATTTTTCCTTGTCTTTGACATGTCATATAATATTTTGTTGCAAGTGAAATACTGTATTTTATTAGGTAGTATGAGCTGAGCTAAATAGGATTTAGTGTGAGAATTTATGTTTCTCTGTTTAAGCATCAGGTTGTGTTTAGTGTCTGTTGTAACTGTAAGTATCAGAAGTTTGAACTTCCTTTAGTATTTCTAGTTTGGGCTCTTCTTTCGACTTGGTGGCTTTTGTATACACTGTCCCATATCAAGACGGCATCTTTCAGCTCTTCTAGCTTTAATCACTATTTTTAAACTGAAGCCTTGTTGGTATGATAATGGAATGTTGGGAAGAGGGAGCATTCTCTAATCTTCTCATTAAGTATCAATCTTCTCCTGGGCCAGATTCTCAAGGCTATAGCTCTCCCAAGTATATATATTCTTCCTCCAATGGCTTGCTTTCTCCATCTTTCCCCATCCCACTCTCCATTCTTTTCTCTGATTGCAGAATACCCAATACATTTCCAGGAAGCCCTTTCCCTTGTTGACTGTGGTATTCATCTCTTAAGTGAAACAGGAAGGCTCAATGGGGGCTTGGATAGGTGTCAGAATTGAGCTCTGGTGAATGCTTTTCCTGCAGAATAGGCCTTATAGAGAAAATTCTCATTTTGTTTCACATTTTAACTCTTTTCCTCCCATGCCAAAGTCATGATGGTATCTCTTTTGGATTCTTACCATGAAAACATGATGGTGTTCCTGGAAGGAGACTCCAAAGGCATTCAGCCTCCAGAAATTTTTTAAATCTGCCATGTCAGTGTCCCTACCAGTATTTGGCTCCAAAACATCTGGTTTATAAGGCTTATCTCAATTACCATGTCTCTGGACATACCTATGTCTCCAGATTTGGGAGTGATGATTTGTCTTATGCAATGCAATTATGATGTCAACTACACAGAGTTAGGTCTAACCTCACAGGTTAAGGGCATAGTTCCTTATAAAAGATTGCTCTCACTTCAGACACCAGCTACAGGCTCAGGGTTCCCAAGCCACCTATACTTCTGAGTGATTGGCTACAGAGTTTAGCGTTCTTATTTTATTAGGATTGATAGAGAGTTTCTCTACAGTGACTCATATAATTCAGGAAATTACTCTATTTATGATACTTCCTTATAAATCAGGACCAACTAAAGGAAGAGTCCCATTTAGTGAGATCTGGGAAGGACTCAGGCAAAGTTGCCTGTTTCTCAGGCAGATCACACTCCTGTCACATCAATGTGTGTTACTAACTAGGAAATCTCACCCAATCTTCAGTGTTCAGTTTCTGTTGAGGTTTCATTGTATATACATGATTGAAATTTCAATGTCCCTCATCTCCCAGGAGGCTGGCCTAATAGCACAGGCTTCAACGTTTCAACCTTCTAATAACATGGTTTATCTTCCTCGCATGACCAGCCCCATCCTGAGTCATCTACTAAGCAGAAACTGAGGTATTATATGAGTATTCCATTTTGAATAGCAAATAATACTCCTATCACTTGGGTTTAGAGCACTCTCCTAGGAATGAGGGACAAAGTCCAACCAAAATATCGATTATATTACAAGATACCCCCTGTTCTTTGGCCACAGTTCTTTATGCCTCTATAGTATCTAGGGGAACTAGTGTAGGACCGTGATAAGAGGCTTTTAACTCAATTTTCTAATACATTTGACCTTCAGTATCAGTATTATAATCATATCAGCAATGCTAGTATTATACCATAACACAGGAGGGTAGATGTGAACTAACTCTACTTTATCTGCCCTATTTGCATTTATCTATGAAAGCTCTTGGTCAACAGTCCTAGTCCATATTATGTTGTTGTAACAGAATAACCCATACTGAGTAATATATAAAGAACAGAAATTTAGTTGTCTCATGGTTCTGGAAACTGAGTATTCCAAGATCAAGGGGCCACAGAAGGTGAGGACCTTCTTGCTTCATTATAATATGACAGAAGGAGTGATATAGATGAGAGGAAAAGATGGATGTGGTCAAACTCACTCTTTATAAGGGTCCCATGCCTGTGATAATAAACTCACTCCTGAGATAATGGCACCGATCCATTCATAAGGGCAATGCCCTCTTTAACCACTTCTCAGCAAAGCCGCATTGGAGCTTAAAAATCCAACACATGAACATTGGGGGACATGTTCAAACCATAGCATTGACCCCAGAGGGATATGACACTTACCTCATCTGGCTCTCAGGAAAGTTCTTTTAGGGCTCACCATCCTTTTGGCATGGAAGATAAGAGTTATTTAGTCCTAGAATATGGAATAATGGGTCCAATGGCCATGCTCCTAAACAGATTATATTCTCCACATTCATAGACTTTATCCTTGGAGTTGCTGCACTCAAAATCAATAACTATCCCTTTGTTTCTACATGTGTTATCTCTTGCCTCTCAATTTCTGGCCCTTACTTTTAAGTCATGAGAAAAGACCATGTAGATTTCTATAGATGCTGTCTTAAGTTATGGGATGGAAGGGGCCCTGTCTTTCTTTTTACATCTCCCATCATTTCATGTGTAGTGAAAAATTCTCCCTCCATTCTTGACCTTCAATTCCCTAGGTCCCCTTTATAGAAGTATATTATTATTATTATTGTTATTATTATTATTATTATTATTATCTCTTTTCAGAGTACCTTTCAAAATTATTTCTTATCCTGTTTACTTAATTCGAATTCTTGTCATTTTCCAAATGGACTCTTGCAAATCCCTTCTAACTATTCTCCCAACTTCTTTGATTATGTAATATGGAAGCTTCTCAAGAAAAGGTTTGTTTTACTCACTTCTATTATTCATTACTTGTATTATTCATTATATATATAAATTATTTACTATATATAGTAATATTCACTATAGCAATGGGAGCAATGTCTTGTAGGCAGGAAGCATTTAGCAAATGTTTGTTTATTAAATGAATGTGTGTCTCAGAAGAATGTCAACTTCTTAGTGAAAGGAGCAGATTCCTATGTGTCTTGTTCTGCCATCTTCACCATGGTAACATATTTGTCACTGACTCTCCACTGAAACTCACGGCTGTGATCCATAAGCATTCCCCTTTGGTCCCTCACATTCCTAAGTCCCTATAAATCATCAGAGGAATATATTTATGAGTGTGAGGACTTTTCCCCTTTTCCCTTACCTCCGTTTCAACCTGCCACTATAAAGAATGCTTTTGCTCTCTATCATGGGGGTACATAGAGGGTCCTATTTCTTTAATAATACAATTAATCTCACCAAAAATGCTATTCTTTCTGCCGAGAATCCCTGACCAGTGATAACTTTGAGAAACTATGGAATATTTACTCAAGTGAGAGACTATTCCTGTCTGTTGCTACCTATAGAAAAAAGAACTGACAATCCTTCCCAGTATGACCAAGAGTCTTGTTCTCTAGAATAGTTCCTGTAACTGCTGAGGTTTGTATGGAGACCTTGAGCTTGATGGATTTCCTGACTGCTGGCTCCACAGAATGGACTGAGGTCTTGAGCTGATTCCTATTTTTCCATTTTTCTTAGTGACAGGCCAGGCGCCATGACTCTGGGCTCTCAAAGTTATAGACTTTTAGGTATATAGCTTTCTCTAGATTTATGCAACACACACACACACACACACACACACACACACACACACACAAGCTATCTTCCCAAAATATGCAAGGGTGACTAGATCAGAGCAAGTGCCAATAACAACCTCAGCTTGACCCATGACCTTGGGAAGAGATGGTGTCCCTTGAAGTGGAGCTGTCCCAGTTTTGCTGCCATCAGTACCATAGCCATGACCACCACATGTGCTTTGAAGTTCACACTGATGCTTCCTTTGACCTTCTACCCTCCTTCACCCCAGCTATTATTTATTTGCAGCAACACCTTCCTGTGTGCAAGGTGGGCCCCTCCTAGACCACCCTGGAATAACTGATGATACCTCCAAGGATGAAACTGGATATTTTTGGAGCATTTATCTCAGTATTTTTAGAAGTTTTTTTTATGAAATAAAACTGTTCCCAGATGGCAGACAAGTATGATCCATTTCTGTCCCCTATTGCCACTTGCTGGTTCAGGTTGACATTAATTCTTACCTGGATGCTTTCCAGAGATGTCTAATAGCTCTTGTCATTTGTAACCATTCATAAGTTCCACCTTTATGAAGTTATGCCGGGACTCCGCTACTGTCTGTTCTGTTCCTGGAATGGCTTTCTTCTGCTCTACAGTATGACAAACTCCATGGTACCTGTGTCCTCCTTGGGGTTACCTCTCACTAGGTACTTGAGACGAACTCATCCTCACTGCCACCAGTCAGCTCGTGGCATCGTGAGGCTGGTGGGATATTTAGACATACTGGTCACTTGCAAATGTCATCTTTAGACTATATTCAGCTTTCTTACAATTCCATGGATTCTCATCCCTGAGGTCTGCCTCAGTATATATTAGTTTGGTATTTCTGAATAAATGAGAGAATGGAAGGTTGTTCTATTTTTACTTTCTTATCCACAACCACCTCTTAGTGGAAGTTGTATCACTCTGGCTCTGCTGTGGCTGCTATTAAAAGAAATATGACAGTGTTGAAATGAAATTTCTGAGGAGCAAGGTCTTTGTCATATACTGATCTTATAAATATTGCCTTCTGCTATTTTGAATCCTAGCAATTGCAGATGGGAATCATAAAGACAAGTGGGATATATCTCCTCTGGGATAAACCATCATTCTTCGAGGAAGTTGTTGTCAGCTGTGGCTGAATAACCATGAGGGGTAATACATTTACCATCTCTCCCCAACCCAAAAGGAAAAGTCATAGCAGAACTTCAGGCTACGATTATGGAAATCTCCACCCAGAGAATAAGAGGAATCTGAAATGATCCACAAGCAAGATAAATATTCAAATTAGTGATCGTGACATCAAGCAGGAACATGACCTTTCTTGAAATAGAAAATATAAATAACATTTGTCTAAAGTATTCAATCCTTCTAGACTGGAATATATATCAAGAATTCATTAATAAACATAAAAAATGCCACTTTCCTTTAGATGAGTTTGGTAGCCATGTGAAATTCTATATATCATGTCAATTGCTTCATCTTCTCGTAATTAAATGCCCAGGCTCACTAGAAATAGGATAGACTAGCACAGCACAACAAAAAAGATCTCATTATGTCAAAAGTCAAAATGGCATTACATTTATATAAATGCACATAAATGTATCAGGGATACATTCATATAATAATATGGATAAATCAGAACATGCTACTTTTTCCATATTGGCAACAGTGGACAGTGGATGAGTGAATTTCATTACAGTGATTATATTGATTTAATTATCTTGATATTGTAGAGCTTACATTGACACCTGGAACTTACTATTTGGGTGGCCATGGGCAAGTTATGCAAGTTTTCTATGTTCTGGTTTGCTTTTCCATAATCTGAAAATAGCATGCCATTAACTCAAAGGGTTAGTGTGAGGATTCAAAATGAGAGGCACTTCACATACATAGCTCTTGGACCATACTAATCATGTAATGAATGGTAGCTTTTAAAAGGACTCTTCAATAAAGTATAATTTGTTTTTGGATGTCAGAATTCTTATCTTGCTTTATAAAGTTGGAGTTTAAAAGTAGATCTGAAGAAGAGTTGTAAATTGGATATCAAAATAATGTTTGAGATGAATTTTTAGCCTTTATTAAATGAATTTTTTCTGACAACCCATTGGTAGTAGTGGTGTGTGTGTGTGTGTGTGTGTGTGTGTGTGTGTGTGTGTGTGTGTTTTATTGCCAAAGAAATAAGACTGATGAGTTGTAAAGTAATAATACCTCCAAGACTCTAGGTTTATCAATCAGAAATTTTTTCTCCCAAGAAATTCACTGAGGGTTTTTGAATATATTCTAAAACATGTTTTTAGAATATTTTTTCTGGGGGTATTTGTATCTGTGCTCATCAGGAATATTGACTTGTAATTTCCTTTTTCTTGTGGTGCCTCTGTCTGGCTTCAGTATGAGGTAATGCTGACCTAATGAAATTTGTTTGGAAGTGTACCCTTCTCTGATTTTCAGAATAGTTTGAAAGGTTTTGGTATTAATTCCTCTTTAAATATTTGGTAGAATTCAGCAGTGAACCCCTAAGATTTTCTATTTCTTCATGTTCAGTCTTCATAGGTTGTAGCTCCTAGGAATTTATCCATTTCTTACAGCTTATCCCTTTTGGGTGTATAATTGCTCACTGTAGTCTCTTATAATTCTTTTTCTTTCTGTGGTATAAGTTTTTAAATCTCCTCTGTCATTTCTGATCTTACTTAATTTATTGGAGTCATTTTATGTTTTGCTTAGTCAAGCAAAAGAGTTGTCATTTTTATTTCTGTAAAAGTATATTATTTATTTCATCAAATAATAGGTTTATTGTTGTTTTAATGAATTAATAAATATTTTATTTTTCCTCAGTTTTAATTTCTAATACTATACATATCAATATATCAATAGACAAAGACACAATGCAAAACTCTGTTAGGTCCTCATTAATTTTTAAAATTATTTTATTACTGCATTTCAATTATACATCATAGTGAGGTTCAATGTGATAAAAATATACATGCACACAGCTTTTTGGGTATTTCCTTCCACATTTCACCCCACTCCCCCCTCCTACCTCCCCACACTAGATAGTGAGATAGGCAGTAATACCTTCACATATCACCATAGTATTATTTGAACTGTCTCCTTTTTCCATACTCCTTCTTTCCTCTGTAACACTATCCCCTAAGCCCCTTCAACTACTCTCCAGGTTTCTCTCAGCATTATTTAAAGTCCCTTATGTTTCCTATTTTTTCTGTAGCTTTCACATATGAGAAAAAACATACCTCCCATGAATTTCTGAGACTGACTGATCTGACTTAGCTCATTTATCATAATATTCTCCAGTGCCACTCATTTTCCTGCAAATGACACATTTTGCTCTTCTTTATGGCTGACTAGAACTCTGTTGTGTGTATATAACAAATATTCTTTATTCATTCATCTGTTGATGGACAGATGAATTATACCTGTGTTGTCCTATAACGTGGCTATTGTAAATTGTCTTGCTATAAACATGTGTATGTGTGTATCATGATAGTAATCTGACTTTAATTAATGTGGAAAGATATTGAGGAGTGGTATAGATGAGTCATATGGTGGTTCTATTCCCAGTCTTTTGAGTAACCTCCATACTGATCTCCATAGTGATTATACTAACTTACAATTCCACCAAGGGTGTATAAGAGTTCCAATTTCTCCACATTCTCATCAGTATTTATTATTATTATTTGTATTCTTGATGATTGCCATTCTAACTGGAGTTAGATGGAATCTCAGTGTAGTTTTGATTTGCATTTCTCTGATTGCTAGTGATGTTTAATATTTTCATATATTTATTGGGTAATTGTATTTCTTTTCTTTTTAGAAGTATCTATTCAGTTCTATGGTCCATTTTTTACGTTTTTTAGTGTCAAGTTTTTTGAGTTATTTATATATTCTAGACATTAGTCCTCTAACAGAGTAGTAGCTGGTAAAGATTTTTTCCCGTTCTGTAGGTTCTCTCTTTAGAATCTTGATTGCTTCCTTTGCTGTGAAGAAGCTTTTTAATTTGATGCCATCCCATTTATTGCTTCTCAGTTTTATTTCCTGAGCTTTGGGGGTCTTATTGAGAAAGTCTCTACCAGTGCCTATATGTTGGAGAGTTGTTCCTATGTCTTCTTCTAGTAATTACATAGTTTCTGATCTGACTTCTTGGTCTTTGATCCATCTTGAGTTGACCTTTGTGCAGGATGAGAAATAGGGATCTAAACACCGCGTGTTGTTCTTCTGGAACATCTCATAATGATGTTCCATAAATCTCACAGGCTTTCTTTTTCTCTTTTCGTCCATTTTTTTCTTTTTGCTTCTTTGGCTGGATATCTTCAAGTGGTCTGTCTTGGTGTTCACAGATTTTTTCTTCTGCTTGATCAACTCTGTCACTTATGTTCCCTATTTCTTTTTTATTCTATTCACTGTATGCTTTAGCTCTAGAATTTCTGTTCAGTTCTTGATATGTTTTCTGTTTCTTTATTAAATTTATGATTTTGTTCATGTGTTGCTTTTCCTATTTCATTCACTTGTCTATCTGGGTTCTCTTGAAGCTCACCAAGTTTCACTAAAAGTCATTTTAAAAGTTTTCAGAGCCGGGCGTGGTGGCGCATGCTTGTAATCCCAGTACTTTGGGAGGCGGAGACCGGAGGATCCGGGTTCGCGGCCAGCCTCAGCTCTCTCGCTCTCTCTCTCCCTGTCTCTATCTCTCTCTCTCCCTAGTGAGGCCCTCCGCAACTTCGTGAGACCCGGTTTCAAAATAAAGTATAAAAAATGGGGCTGGGGGAGTAG